>LPNX011000008.1:710019-742731 GCA_001517045.1 Pseudotsuga menziesii
CGTTTTCCCCTGTTGCGGGCTTAGTCAAATACGCCCGTCAACAGGTGGATAGGGAAAACCACAACCTCTTCTTTGGGAATACTGGTGCAAGTACTTCCTCACCCCAAACTCCTCAATATCAATCTCTGGCTCAACCCAAATTATGCTTTTTGGTAACTTTAAAACTTCTAGACTTATCGAAACTCATGACTAGCCCTATGCGCCATGATCTGACTTGGACACCGATTCCGATTAAATTACCTTCATACATTCCTAAGTTTGAAGGGAAAAATTATGAGGACCTGGGTGACCATGTCACGAAGTTCCATTTGTGGTGCTCCTCTAACTTGTTGAATGAGGAATCAGTTTGACTAAGTATTTTTCAACAAAATATGACCACTGTAGAGGCAATGTGGTACATTGAACTCATGTTAGCCTCCTACAACCTTTTTCTTGATTTAGTAACCATTTTCTTGAATCACTTTCAACGTCATGTCCGGTATGATGTCGATATAGACCTTCTGTCCACCTTTCGGTGGAATAATTCCACTCATATATTTTACCACATTGAGTAGTGGAGAAGGAGAAAGAGGCTTATCAAAGCCAATATTCCTCCCGATTTCTTGTTGGAATGGTATTTGACGTCTTTATTACAGTATATTTCCAAATATGTTTCCACTTTGGGAGTGACTACGAAGGAGGAGGCCATACTCAAGGCCCAACAACTGAATTTAATATATTCCTAGTATGGGATTCTTTATGAGAATATCCCTAAGGTGCCAAGGTTCAACACAGAATTTTCTAAACCCAAGCCTTGACCACATGCCGATGGCTTGGTGGATTCATTTAACACATAGACTATAGAGTCACTAGCTAAACATATCCATGAACTGTCAGTTAAGAAATATCCAATGGAGGCATCCAAGGCTTCCACATACTAACCCCATAATGCGAATGTCTATTTGGTGCAATCTACCCAAAAGGGCACTTAGCATCCCGATGTGAAAAAGAATAAGGGTAAGAAGGGTGAGGGGAATCAAAACAAGCAGAACCCACAAACAATGCTGAGGGGGGTAAAAAAGAGAAAAAGAAAGTCAAATTTCCTTGCAAGCTTTTCCAGGAAGACCATTTGACCTATCAATGCCCCTTAATGGATCAAGCACATAAGTTTCTAAAACAACAAAAACCAGTCATCCTTAAGGATCCATTTTCCCAAGGACATAATGCAACTTCTAGTGGCTCGAAAAATGTCGGGGGCACGCAAAGTGCTCCTACCACTAATCAATATCATATCAATATAGTTTGATCCCATACCTTTCTACAAACAAGAGATAAGAATTATGAATCAGAGGATCAGTAGAAATATCATTAAGATTATAAGACATCAGCCCCACTCTCACATGATAAACCAGATGATGCTATGCTAAATGTACTCGAAGGTGTCTTTAAAAAAACATTTCACAACCCCAATGCGAGGCCCGCTTCGAACTACTCAGTTGTAGAAGATTTAGCCCAAACTCTTTGTGTGTTGTCAGCCTTAGAAGTGCTCCATAGTTGTCCTTCACAATGAGGTGCACTCTTTGCAGCCATAGACAGCATGAACTCTGAGATCTTGGTGGCTAATTTAAATATTTCAAAGTTCAAACCACGCCTACCTTACCATCTGGTATTTTCTATTGATGTTGTCCATGGCGAAAAAAATATTGGATGAACGGTGATTGAAGAAGGTACATCCACATGTGTAATGTTGATTTCATGTTGGAAGGCTCTAGGATCCCCTGAATTGTTCCCATCAAACACTTTGTTGACCACTTTCAACGGAAGGTCTTTCCATCCACATGGTATCGTGTTGTCTTTTGAAATAAAACTGGCATGGAAAGTGGTCTCCATGGAAATAGAAGTAGTTGATGCCCCTCTGGAATACAATTTATGTTTGGGGATAAGTTGGACCTATGCAATGTGCTCTATTCCATTGTTTGTTTTTTGACTCCTTGTGTTCCCACATGAAGGAAAGTTGGTTACTGTTGACCAGCCGACATATACTTGGAAGGGCCATTTGGAGACTATTGAGTCTACCGTACCCTTAATTGATTAACCGTTTTTTACAAATGAAAGTTTGGGAGTTGGGATGTATAGATATTTGATGGGAAAATTCAAGATTCCCTCTCCTATAAACTATTTTGGCATGGCGAGAGTAGGTAAGCAAATATGCACAGTTGTAGATAGAACTGACTCGTAGATACTCCCTTCGCAAGATGAACCTCAAGTTCCCTTATCAGCAGCAAAAGTATATTATCAATATATATTTGATGCTAATACTGATTCCATCTTGACTCCTCCAGTCTTAGAAGGGTCGGATGAAGCTTAATTTCCCGCATGGGAAGAAAAATCAACTTATTCTTATGATTACTTAGATATGGTTTTGTCATCGGATGAAGCCATTTTAGAATCCATGATAGGACCTGAGAAAATTTGTGAATATCTACATCACAGGCTCTACTTTCTTCTAGAACTAAGCAGGATAGAAAATCATGAGTTTCATGTGAGACTAACTGAAGGTATTGATCTGCCTGTGAATCACTTTGCCCAAGGAGGGAGTATTTGCTGAGGGGAACATGGAAAAAATTTCCGCCACCATTCTGATCAATATCTCTACAAAACAATATGTCATGGAAAATGTGCATATCGGAGAAAACTATTTATCTAAACAGATTTATTTTTTAGACCGCCTTATTTAAAGCATTCCACGATGTATTTTCCTAGTCTTACGAGGAGATGCCAAGCATCAATCCATCAACTATGGAGCATGAGATACGAACTTACCCTAATGTTAAACATGTTTGAAAAAATATTAAACTTGTGAATCTGTGGAAAGCGGCAGTCGTTAAGGATAAAGTGGAAAAACTACTGAAAATCTATTTCATTTACCCTATCTCTCTAACAGAATGGGTATGCAATCCCATTCTGGTGGATAAGAAACAAAGGAATATTCGTGTCTATACAAATTTATGATATTTGAATAAGGCTTGTCCAAAGGACAACTATCCCGTGCCATTCATTAATTATATCATCAATGCATGTGAGGGTAAAGAGGTTTTCTCATTTGTGGATAGTTTTTTGAGCTATAACTAGATTCAGAGTAAACCTGAAGACCAACACAAAATTTCCCGCGTCTATCCATAAGGAACATTCACATACAAAAGGATTCCTTTTGGATTAAAAAATGTCGAAGCAACCTTTCAATGGGAAATGAACTTTACTTTTCATGATATTAAGCACATTGTTGAACCATACCTAGATGATCTTTCGACCCATTCTCAAAAGAGGAAGGATCATCCAGATCATCTTCGCTTAGTTTTTGAGAGATGTAGACACTACAAGATTCACTTAAATCCCCATAAGTGTGACTTCTATGTTGAATTGGGGTGATTAATTGGTTTCATTGTCTCCAATAAGTGTATAAAGGTCAATTCGTTGAAAGTAGAGGCGATTATCAATCACTCTCCTCCTTGAACCATCAGACAGTTGTAAAGTCTATAGGGAAATTCAAACTTTCTTCGACGATTTATTGTGAACTATGCCAAGATCACTAAGGGTTTCATGCACTTGATTAAGCAATACAACCCATTTCTATGGGACAAAAGTGCTCAACAATATTTCGAGGCATTGAAAAACAACATTGCTATCAACTCCTCTTTTGCACCCACGAGACTAGACGAAGGACTTCATATTACATCTAGATGCCTCTAATTCTACGATATGAGTAGTGCTAGTTCAGGAAGATGAAAACCTCCAAGAGCATGTTATCTATTATATCAGTTGTGCACTGACTAGCCCTGAACTAAGGTATTCACATGTCGAGAAACTAGATTTGGAAGCAATTTATGTTGTCTAGAGGTTGAGACACTACATTATGCTAAGGACAACAAATGTGGCTGGGGACGTAAATCCATTCCAATACGGTTTATCCCAAAAAATAATTGGGGGAAATTTTACTAAGTGGATCATCATCCTCTAGGAGTTTGACCTAGATTTTCAGTCTGCCAAATCTAAGAAGTCCCTAGTATTCGCGGAACTTATCTCATAGTTCTTGAGTGGGGAAAGCGTAGTAATATAAGATGAGCCAATTTTGAATGAGTACATTTTCTTGATTTCAACCTCTGATCCTTGGTATGGGGATATCCTAGTATATCTCCAGACTTTGAAATGTCCTACGACCTTCTCACAGGAAGATCGATGTAAGCTAAGAGTAAATGAAGAAAACTACCTCATAACTAATGATACTTTATATAGATGAGGGGTAGATTCCATATTGTCCTGATGCCTCACCCATCAGGAGACCAAGTTTGTCCTAAATGATTCTCACAACAGAGCATATGGGGGTCATTTATCTAGGTTAGAAACAACCTAGAATATCTTGTGTACAGGTTATTTCTTCCCTACCATATTCAAAGATTGTGTAGAAGCAATAAAACATTTTCATCCATTCCAACTTTACACTAGAAATATGCGATCGCACCCTTCTCCTCTTTTTCCCATCATCATGGTAGGGACCTTCACCAAGTGGGGGGTTGATTTCATGACATGCAACCCAGTTTCTGTTGTGAGGAAAAAATATATCATTGTCATTGTTGACTACTTTACGAAGTGGATAGAGGAAATTCCTACCTTTAAAGCAGATGGTGAAATGATGACGCATTTCGTATTCGATCAGATCATCGCTAGGTTCGGTATTCCAAAGTATATTGTCACTAAACATGGAAGTCATTTTTAGAACAAGATGATGACTAAATTGATCACTATTCTAGATTTTAGGAAATACCACTCGTCGTCCTTTTACTTGTAAGATAATGGACAAGTAGAAGCAGTAAATAAAAATTTGAAAACCATTTTCAAGTGAACTATTAACGCTAGTATGTCAAACTAACACATCATTCTATATCTGGCGCTTTGGGAATATTGAATGAATGTTAAGACTACCATAGGTTTTTCACCCTTCAAATTCATTCATGGGGTGGAAGCAATCATGTCGGTGGAATGTGAGGTACCATCCTTGAATATTTCCACTCACGCACTTCCCGATACTATTGAGATTGAGGAACATTTATTGCACTTAGAACATCTAGGTGAGCAGTGCAGAGATGCGCTCACAACAAACAAAGCACATAAACAATAGGTGAAAAAACCAATCATTAGAGGAGTTTTGAGGTAAAAAATGGTACTCAAAACAAAAATTGTACCATGAAAATTCACTTTGTAAGAACCAATGGGATTCAAGATGATGATGTCAACTATAAGGGTAAAATTTGTAAAAAACAATGGAGGGAAAAAGAAAAAACTACTTTTTTCTTATCGTATTTTTGGCATATCTCCTTATTGGTTCACCCCATTTTCGAGTTTGGGGACTTGTTGGATGCATAATTTAATTCTACATCCAACCCATACCCACTCTGCATACTTATGAGGTACTCACAACACCCAAAATGAAAATTTAAACAAATAAAAAAACGTATTTTAATATTAAATTACTTTTTTATTGATTTTTTTTTGTGTCGTGTGTACATCATAAGTATGAATTGTTGGTATGGGTTGGATGCAGAATTAAATTACGCATCCAACGAGTCCCCAAACTCAAAAGTTGGGTGAACCCATAAAGGGATATTCCCAAAATACAATAAGCCAAAGTAGTTTTTATTTTTCATGTCCAAAATTTAGAACTTTTATTTTATTTTTATAACTTATATTTTAATATTTCCCTTATGAGACCCATTTTAGACCTCAAAAATCCCCTAATGATGACAAAGTCATAAATCCTAGAGTTTTCTCCAAGGGAGAACTTGTTTTGGTTTTGGACCAAGATAAGAAACCCCTCAGGGAAGGAAAATTTAAATCTATGTGGTTAGGCTTGTATGTTGTGTCAAAGGATCCAAATAGGGAGTGTATGTGTTAATAGCTTATGATGGTAACAAGCTGTCGGATCCCCAAAACAAGATATACCTGAAAAATTATTACGCCTAGGCATTATGCTTTTTCTTGTATTATATTTTTATAATTTTGTAAATGGTCGTTAGTGGTTAGTGTTTCTTATGTAGTATGGTGTTGTTTTAGATGAATTTAGAGTGGTTCGTAAGGTTTTCTAATGGCGCAAAATGTCACACTTGCAATCTAGTTTTAGCTGCTGGGGTCATTTATGCACCGATAAGACAATTGGTTGCCTCAGAAGGAGCTTTTCTTGGTCCTGCAACTAACAATGTATTTGAGTGCAATGTTGTCATTGAGATTCTTTGGGATGCTATTGTGCATGGTATCACTTTCATGGAAGTATGAATCATCTCATAGTTAGTGGTCTCTTAGCTTAATGGGGTTTACCAGGTGAGACACCCTACTCTTTTACATCAGGTTTTGTGGATTACTTTACTTGAAAGACATTTTGAACATATTATATATCAATACATTTCAAGAAATTAGAACATTATTAATAGTGCATTTGTGGACTAGATTTTAGACTGGAATTTGTCACACACTTTGTAAAATAAATACATAGATACATAGAGACACATGTAAATAACGATATATATATATATTGTTTTTGTTGTTGTAATTGTAACTTTGGAATATATTCTGATGTATATGTTGTTGTATATTGTTGTACCCCCATCGAGGATGTGTGTTCCTCCTTTGAGGATGGTATCATTGTGTATTGTCACTGAAGTAAACCCTTCATTGTAATTCAAGGAAATATATTGTTTTTGTTATTGTAATTGTAACTTTGGAATATATTCTGATGTATATGTTGTTGTATATTGTTGTACCCCATCAGGGATGTGTGCTCCTCCTTTGGGGATGGCATCATTGTGAATTGTCACTGAAGTAAACCCTTCGTTGTAATTCAAGGAAATAGTCCCCATGTTAAATAAAGTAAAATGTATTTATGGATATTCTTAGGTAGGTCGTCCCCATAAGTAACTTGGATGACCTAGTGGTTGAGTTAACAATTCAATGAAAGAATATAAATAGGGAGGCACCCTCCTCATTTTTCATGCACTTAAATTGATCTCTCTTGTGCACTTTAGGAGAGAGAGGAAGGGGAGGGATAGAGAGATGTTGTAGACATATTGTTCTTGGGTTATTATATTGTCATATTATCTTTGTGATGAAACTATTTTGAGGAATTTTGTGTGGTTTTCTCCTTTGTGGTTTCCGTGATGAAAATATGTGTCTTGTGTCTCTTGTGTATCTTTGGTGTATTGTTGTGCTTGTTATTATTTCAGATAAATATCATAAGTAAAATAACTTAGAAAAAATAACATGGTGTCAAACCCACCCTAAAGAAAGGAACCATGCAGTTGAAATACAACTACAATGGCAGCTACTGGAAATTAGGGTTTCAGGCTTGAAAACCCTAGAAGACTGAATCTAATCATCTTGGAAATTTCACTATAAATAGATACTAGAGAAGGCTCAGGAGCCGAAATATTTATAGGCTGAAGAGGAAATCTCGTTGTACCTTGTGTAAAATGCTCATCCTCATATTATTTATGCTTCAAAAGATATGATTCCTCCAAATCAGGGTTCCATCCTCCTCCAGAATACAATCATAAAGAGGCGACCTAGGGAGAATTTCTATATCTATGACTAGGAAGGTCCAAATGAAATTTAGCAAGATGTTGCAGCTAGGTGATAGAATGTAGTTTCTTTGGACCTATTTTCAGACCCCTATTATGAAACAGTAACACATGGCTGTTCGTACAAGTTCTCTATGTTGAACAATCCTAAAAATAGTCACCTTGGGAAACTCAGCATAAGTCCCACTTGGAGAATCAAATTCTTCTCTAACCTATTGGTTTGGAAAGAAGATGGATCAAGCTATATCAGTACCAATTTTTATACTGTAAGTATTTGAAACTTCATAGATACAGTAGAAGCAATATCAAACAATTCTGTAGAATAAATTGAGGAAACTAGGGCTTCCTTTTCCAGGAAATTCCCACCACTGTTTTTAGAAAAGTAGTACACTGGACAACTCTCCTTGAAGAGGTTCATATTTATATCCAAATAGAAGTTTGAAATTCCAAGTTTGAAAAATTATGTTTTTTCTGACAAACCCTAGATCAGCTAGCTATGGAACCAGGTCAGACACCTCAAATTGGTAAGATCTAAATATTTACTATTTCCATTTAAGGTTCTCATTTAAAAATGACTAATCACACCTAGCTTGATGACAATATTGGTGAATCTGACGACTTCCGATCATGGAAGTATAGGACCTCCCTAATCCTTGAAGAAAATGACTTGGATCAGTATTTCAGTAAGGAAGTTCTAAGAGACTAAGGGAGATAAGGCTAATTCTAGAGCCAACAGAACCATTGAAGATTATATTAAGGATCATATCATCCCTCATCTGTCATCCTTGAAGACACCAAAATGAAGTGTTCGATCCTATGACGAAGAAATCGAAGAAGAAGAATAGATTCTTATAACCACCTTGAATGAACTCCCAAGATCATGGGATTCATTCATTCGAGGAATGTGTGCTAGTAGGAAGTTGATTACCTTCAATAGAATCTAGAAAGATTGCACACAAGAATAATCTTGAATCATAATAAGAGAAGAGAATATGGTAGGAATTGAAGATCAACTTCTCACGATTCAAAGAAGATTCATCAAGCTATGAGGAATATGAAGGACTCAACTCATAAATAACCTCTTATCCATCCCAACATTTGGATAAGAAATGATGTAACTGTGAATAGAGAAGATGATGAAGATAAAGGATCAATAAGGATTCTACCCACCAAACATTCAAATATAAGTATTCAATTATCATTTCATGATATTGTTTGGTTTTGTACTTGTTTATATTCAGTTGATGTATTATGCATGTTTGAGTGTTTTCATTTATACTATTAAATTGTACATGATGGGTAAGAAATCAATGATGTTGTACAACATTCCATTGCTTCTTATCTAGATTGAAACCTCTTTGATGAATGTTGTAGAATTGGCTAATATAGTTGCATAACTATGTGACATATATTTTTCACTATTAATATATATTTGAAATTATGAGATTTTTATAATCATGCAACCGAAATTGATTTGTATATCATTCTAAAGAACCAATAACGACAATCCAGAAGAGGAATCTAAAGCTTCCCGGGTCAGAGACACCATGGAAAAAGAAAGAGATTCATAAGAATATAAAGAGAACGATAGATCGACCTCAAGAGATGAATATCATATTGGGTGTGAGAAATCATCCAAGATGAAGAATAGCATGACTAGACTTCCAAAGAAAGCAAGAGGCCTAGACCAAACTCCAGTTATGTGACACTATTGAGCGGCATCATTGATTAAGATCCTTCCATCTAAGAAGAAGTATCCAAGAATAAAGGGATGGAGACTATGATAAAAGAGTACCAACTGATCAAGAGCAATGATGTCGAGGATGCGGTGGAAAGAGCTGAAGGAAAGTCTGTAGTTTCGTCCATATGGATCTACAAGATTTAGAATGAAGTAGATGGAAGCATCAAGGGATACTAGGAAAGAGTCATAGCATGTGGCTTCTCACAGAAGGAAGGCATATACTACAAGGATGAATTTGCACTAGTTGTGAGGTACACTTCCAATAGATCCATACGTGAAGGTATGAGATGGGAGACACACCAGTTGGATATCAAGACAACATTCTTGAATGGTGTAATTGAGGAGGAAGGATACGTAGAGAAGACATTGGGAGTTGAGACAAATGATAGGAAGAATCATGTGTGAAAATTAAAGAAGGCCTTATACGAGCTCAGAAGGCACCCATGGGAGCACATATAGTTACATGAGGATCTTGACTATCACCTACAGTGATGAAGATATTAACCTTTTCTACAAGGTTGAAGATGAAAGCCTATAGAGGATGACAAGATGACAAATTTTTGCGCGAGGAAATTTTCAACGAAGTTCAAGATAGAGGATCTTGGTATCCATTGAAATTAGAAGCATACATAGAATATCAGTAGCATAGGAAGCTACTTGTCACTCCAGTGCATAATGTTTTGATACATAGAGTACAAAATGCAGAGGGAGGATGATACTCCAGTTTCGAGGGAGTGACTGTAGAAGATCCTCAAGTTTGACATGGTACGACAAGATGGAAAACTTACTAATGTGACTAGGAATTACTTAGAGTAAAGTGGATTCCAACCTTTACTTCAAGGTTGAAGGTGAAAGACCAGTGATGCTCCTGCTATATGTTGATGACCTATTCCCGACAATTGAAAAGGAACTCATTAAAAATGCAAGGAGGATACTTTCTACAGAGTTCGAGATGAAATTCCTAAGAATGATGCACTTGTACTTCTTAGGCATGGAGGTGTGGTAGAATGTGGATGGGATTTTCCTTGTTCAAGGAAAGTATGTAGTGGATATTTTGAAGAAATTCATAATACTGGGCCGCAAGGAGATAGCCACACCTATGGAATCAAACTTGAATCTACTATGTGATGCTTAATCAGAGTTAGTTGATGCCATGATATATAGTCATATTATTGGAACATTGATGTATCTGAAGAATATGAGACCATAAAAATGATTTGTTGTGAACACCCTGATCCAGTTCTGGACAGATCTGAATCACCTGGTTGCAAAGCATATAGTGTTGGTAGGCACTTTTGACGGAGATTAGTTGCGCAACACCAAGGGTGATGCACAAGGTGAACGATGATGTGCAATACAAAAGATGATGGAAAAGACAAAATATGGCATGCAAGGAGGGAAAGTCGACAAAGAGTCATCTTGGTCATAATTTTGTAGAAATTGGTCATTATTTTCTAGTTTTTGGTCCAAGTAGTTAGGAAGTTGATCTAAGTGGACCATTTTGTAAAAGGCACAATCCTATAAATAGAGTTAGGAATGTAATGTTGAGATCATCATCATGGTGTGTGTGCTTAAGATATATTGAGCGTATGATAGATAAATGTATTGATCAAGATATTATGTTGGATACTCTATGGAAGACTATTTTCTTCTTTGTCACAACTATGGAGATGTTTTGAAAACCTGTTTTGATGCAGAAGTAACATGATATGACAGAGATTTAATTGAAATACTATGTTTTGCATATTTATGCTTTCCTATTTTCTCTATGATGCAATGTTAATGAACTATTGTCACAGTATGATGGTTCTTTCTGAATAATGAGATGTTTCTATGTTTTAAATCATGTTATGGTGATTGATATGTTTATGGATAATTATATTACTGCGAACTGAATATGTTAATGTTATTTGATGATTAATGATGTGGATCTGTGATAATAAACCCTTGTTTAGATATGCAAAGTAATGCTGGGATAAATAGATAGTAGATGCAGAAACCCTCCTTCTTACTGTGGAAACGTGGTTCTGACAGTTATCCTTTGAACATATTGGGTAAGACTTCATCTTCTTCGCAGGTGTTGTTGGGCAGGGTAAAACTTGTCTGGGCCGGTGCTCAGAGAGACCATTGAGTTAAGGGTGTCGACAGAGCGTGGACCCTTGTAAATGGATCTATGTCAATAAATGGTTATGTTTCTGGGATCCTAGAGTGAGAAGAAGGAGGATATGTTGTGGCATCCAATGAGACCAGAGATTCAAGCTTGGTTTGATCAGAAGGCTCAAGAATTTGAAGTGGAAGAGAATCAGAATTTGAGACTAACAATAGAAGAGTGGTTGGGAAGTTATCTCTATTCCAATATCGATGAGTACTTCTTCTCTAAATTTATAATAATCTTGTACGAGTGGCTGGTGTAGTTGACCTATCAAAAGAAAAATTTTCAAGGAGACGAACCCACCTACTGGACCTCGACATTGATCCAGCAGCTGCATGAGGTAATTAACAAGAGAGCATCAAGGGTTGTTGATGTGTGGCTCGACAACATATTAGAATGCTACATCATTGAGTTCACAATTGACATAGTTAAGTATTATAGCGAAGAATAGAGAGAATCCTTCAAAGGAACAAGAGGTAGGTTTTTGTTATCATTGCAATTGTCAATTAAAATGCTAATATGTGAAAAGGGAATATTGAAGATGAACTCTGATGAGTAGATCCTTGGTGTGCAGATGTTGTGGGTACCATGGAGACAAGGGTTGGATGTAATTATGTGGGGTAGATGGATGGAAGTTATGATGAGACTGTGAGGGAAGCTGAGGAAGGACGTGGTCTTCTGGGAAGTGGGTTAAGGTTTAGACAAGATAATAGGTAGAGGACTAGGGAGAGTCATGGTACAACTAGAATAAGAAGATATGAGAGAATATCAAAAGGGACAAAGTGAACCTACAGTGATGAAATAGAAAACCATGCTATGCCTGAGCCCGAGGAAGGATCAACCTAGAGCGACAAAGTTCCCAAACCTTTGTGCACTATGCTGCACTCAGGAAGAAATACTATCTCAAAACCAAATGTATGGCATGTCATCAACACTCTAATAGTAGTGGATCAACAAACGTAGGAATAAGGGCCACAATGGAGGGAGATGATGTAAATTTAATTGTTTTATGGGAACGGGACCGAGGATCCCGATAACTACTGGTTTTTATGTGAAGCAGTCTAGAATGTCAAGAAAGTCCTAGATGAGGATATAAAGAAAGGTCAATTGGTGAAAATTTTTTGGGGTCGTGCATTGGACTGGTACATGAATTTTATGTAGGTTCCCACAGGGGCCACAGTGAAGGCTCTGGAAGAGATCAGAAATGGATTGATCGTAGAGTTTAGAAATCCTAAGTCTGAGTCACATTATATCACAGAGCTAAAGGGGATCAAGCAATATACAAATGAGTCCATCTAGGATTTTGATCAGTTATTCAAGACATTAATGGTGAAGGTTAGTTTTGGAATGAGTGATGTACAACACAAGGAGTGGTTCATTGCGGCATTAGTTCTGCATATCAGAATTCCTTTGATGCAACATAAGATTGCAACACAGAGCGAGGATTTGGAGATCACAATGAAAATGGAATCTTCATATGTTGGTGAAATAGGAGTTGGTATGAATTAGATCCAATTGAAACTAGTGATCATTATGATCCAATTGCAAGATATCAAGAAGCGAGGGGACCATTGTGAGGAAATATGGTGTACTCGATGACATGTAGAACGACATCATAAGGATTAATGCCCAGATTTTTGAAACTATTTGATTTCGGTAGCTCTGAATCCGTTGAGTAATGGCGGCATGCCATGGTGTCGTATATTTCAAGTTCATGGACGTCGACACGAATACTGTGTATATCTTCAGAACATGGTGTCCAAGCCTACGAACTTGTATTGTACATTTTTTTGATCTATTAGCCATGAAGACAAGGACTATCGAGCATATGATTTTCTTTAGGATCAAACAATGGATGCATATTATGTGAAAGGCAAAGAAAAAAGATCAGTAGAAATACCACCACCACAGGTGGTACAACCACAACTGTAGTTTATGCCGTAGTTGCAACCATAGTTTGTGCTGCAGCCACAACTGCAGTTTATGACACACCCACAGTTTGCTCTAATGACACCAGAATATAAATAGATATATTATGATCTACAGAAGTTGTAGTATACTCAACCATAATATGTGTAACCAAAAAATAATCTCCCGCCACAGTAGTAGTTCATTCAACCACAATATCAACAACAAGGAGGATTTCGTGGAGGATTCTGAGGAGGACAAGGAAGAGATTTTGGTCGAGGAGGAGGATGAGGTTGTGGAACTTTGAAATGTTATAATTAAGGAGCATTGGTACATTACCAGAGATATTTTCCAAACCTGCAATTGTAATGCACCTATTGTACTGTTGTGGATCACCTAGTTGAAGACTCTCCATAGTTGATAGCGAAGTGGTAAGAAAAGAATGTTCTACCACCACAGAACCAGAATCAAAATGTGAACCAAAATGCAAACCATCCAGTTAATCCACCACCTAACCAGAACCAAGGACAAATGGTTGGGAATATCTCAACAGAACCCATAGTTCAGTCTGTTGATGTTGTTGTTATTGCTTGTGGAGGCGCGACAATAGGTGATGATGGCATGATTCCACAAGTCTGGTTGGCTGGAAGGAATAAGGTGCAATTTGATGTCGATGCTGAGAGGGATACATTCTTTGAAGCCCGTGACACCATAAGAAGAGATCCAGGTCAGTTACCTGTTTATGTATGCCACCTATTTTTCATTCAACTTTGGTAGCAGGACCATCACAGCAGCATGGTACCTTGCAAAATTTATTTGAATGTTGTCTGTTGCTCACAAAAGATCTTCATGCGCTCGTTGAGATCGCAATTGTGTTGCATCGACCATAGAAGGGGAGGAATGAGTCTATTGTGAACTCCCTGCATAAGAAGAATACTGGAAAGGAAATGAGGATGAATATCCAAATTGGGGATTACGAGGTAGATTCGGTTATCCTAGATATAGGCTCGGATTTCAATATTTTGACAAAGCAAACATGGGATAATATGGGGAAAAATAGAAGGTTTGGTCCCTTGTACAACTACAACTAGCCAACCAAGCCAAGGTGACACCAATGGGCAAAGTACCGTGTCTAGCAGTGGAATTTGAAGGAATGAGGACTTACGTAGACTTTGATGTTATTGAGATTGTTGACGATGGATGGTCATATCCTGCATTACTGGATATTGGATGGGATAATGACAATTTGGTGGTGATCAAATTCAAGTGGCATGTGATGACTTTTGAGAATTGCAATATCAAATTTATAGCCTTGATGGATCCAAGTGAAGGAAGAAGGTATATAAAACCAATCAAAGAATAATTTGTAGGAGGATGGGACCATGTGTACAACATCTCAGAATATTATGTCCACCCTAATGTTGAAGGATACCTGGGATGGCGAAGCTCTAGCTCCGCATCTTTAGATTCTGACGATGTGTTAGAGAACTCGTAGAATCATATGGATGAGGTATCAATCTGAAAGTGTGGAATAATTAATTAGTCATTGCGTTGAGTCGCAATAGATATTGTTGAGTTACCAACATATGAAATATTTCTTTATTTACTTGAATTTCTAACTCATTTTGAATAAAGGGTGTCAGAACCACAGAGGCTACTGGAATTGGATGAAGCATTGAAGGCTACCCCAGCACATTGGTGGGTGATGCATAAGAAATCGATCAATTGTTGGTCACTCTATCACAGGTTAATGGAAGTTTGCTTCGATGACAAAGAGCAGTATCAATTTGATACGTATGGCAAACAGAATGATCCTAATGATCAATATGATTGCATGTCATACCATGTGGGTGTCACGACAAAAGAATGAGTGGGTGCATGCTTTTGTACACACACTAGGTGAAATGCAGCGACCGTGATATATATCAGCTAATCTTAGAAGAGAGATCACAACATGGGACAAGTTGTCAGTTTGTTTCATTCACACCTTCAGTTTTGTAGATGTTGATCCCGTGATTCGTAGTGCCATACGACATATCCACGATCTTGTTCTAGAGGAAACTGTGGTCGCATACCCTGTGGACCCACATGAAGCACCAACATGATGGAGAAGATCCAAGGAACATCAACATTCCAGAATCTAAAGGAAGTTGAGATATCATGGCACTAGAAATGCCAAAAGATAGAGTTAATCAACCATTGACGATTCAGAAGGTCAATATTGAAGCATAGGAGGAACAAAATTTTACAAATATTGGAGACTAATGGGATGAAGAAATGATGGAAAAGATCATTGATTTGTTGCATGATTTTCAATACTTGTTTCCAATGAAATTTTCTGAAATGAAGGGGATCTTAGAAGATATGGGAGAAATGAAAATACCGCAAAAGCCAGATGTGAATCCTGTGAAGAAGCGGTTGTATCACCTGAAGCTGCGATGCAAGGAAAGAGTAAAGGTTGAAATCAACAAAATATTAGATGCAAGAATCATAAAACCATTTGAGGAATCCAAGTGGATGAGTCCTATGGTTGTGCAAGATAAGAAGGCAGGTGGGGTTCGAATCTGCGTTGATCCCCAGAAACTTAATGACGCATGCCTTCATGATCCATTCCCAACGTTGTTTACTGATGAAGTGTTTGAAGGGGTAGAAGGTAAAGAGACATTAGAGGAAATTTCAATTCAAAATGGGCCTCCTAAAGAAAATAATAAAATAATATTTATTAATTTTGGAGCAAGAAAAGAAAAAAAATACTTTTTTGTTCGTATTTTTGACATATCTCCCTGTTTTTTTTACTCAAATTTCGATCAGGAGAGCTCGTTGGATGGGAAATTAAATTATGCATCCAACGATCTCTCCTGATCGAAATTTGAGTAAAAACACAGGGAGATATGTCGAATATACAAAAAAAATAGTTTTTTTATGACACCTATCCCCAAATTTATATTAAAAAAATGTTTAAGACATATACGGTATTTCAAATTTAAATAAATTTCATTGGCTAACACATGATGACATGGAATTTGAATTAGGGTTGAAAGTCCCATTTTGAGTTGAAATTTCCTCTAATGTCTATTCCTTCACGGATGGCTTTTATGGATATCATTAGATCAAGATTGTGAAAGAGGATCGGCATAAGACAACTTTTGTGATTGAATGAGGATTTTTTCAGTACAAAGTGATGCCATTTGGACTCAAGAATGCACCTACGATATTCTCTAGGGTTGTCATTGTTGCTTCAAATATTTTATCCAGAATGTCTTGGAAGTATACATGGATGACTGGACGGTGTATGGGTTGGTAAAGGATCATCTTGCAAATATGCGACTGATTTTGGAACGATGTTGACAACATGATATTGCGTTGAATTCGAAGAAGTGAATATTTTATGCACCATTTGGGATGTTTTTAGGGCACATTGTCTGTAAGGAAGGATTGTTGGTTGATCTAGCTAAGATTGTACTCATTGTTAATTTTCTACCACCAATGAACGTAAATAAACGTAAAGCAACATTAGGACATACGAGATACTATCTCAAGTTTATTAGAGGATATGTCATGATCACAACACATATGGAGAAGTTGCTGAAGAAGAATGCATAGTTTGCATGGAATCATGAGTGTCAGAGAAGTTTTCACACTTTGAATATGAAAATGGCTACAACATCAATATTGGTTTTTCTAGATTGGACAAAAGAATTGCATGTCCATGTTGATGCATCATCAATCGTGTTGTTGGCACATCCAGGTGAAGAGGATATTGATCATCTAATTAATTCTGCTAGTTGAAAGTTGTCATCTACAAAGAAGAATTACACCACAATTGAAAGAGAAGGGTTAGTGATGGTCTATGCCTTATAGAAGTTTCGACACTACTTGTTGAGAGGCCATTTCAATATGCTCACTGACCATTCTGCATTGAAATACCTGGTGAATAATCCTATGTTGGGGGGAATATATGTCATTGGATACTTCTATTCAAAGAGTTTGATTCTAATATCATTGTGAAGCTAGGTCTCTTGAATGCGGGACCTGACCATTTGTCGTGAACAGATAAAGGTGAAGAACTGACGAACATTGAATACGGGTTACCTGATGCAAAACTATTCAGGGTTGGAATGGTACATGACTACTATGTGCAAGTAGTTTTGTTTTTGGAAATAGGAACAACACCTAAAGGGTTGAATACAAATTAGAAGAAGTAGTTGGTTGTTCGAGCCATGGACTTTCAATTGATTGCCGGAGAAGTCTATAAGATGGGACCCGATGAGATATTACAGTGATGTGTCCTACCACATGAGTAGGAAATGGTCTTAGAGGAAGCACATGTGGGAGTTTCAGATGGACACTGTGGAGGTCACGCAACTGCTAGGAATTTACTCCATGCAGGGCTATAGTGTCCAAATCTCAATGGGGATGTGGAAGAATATGCGAGGACTTGTGATGTTTTCCAAAGAACTAGGAATCCATCATGAAGGGATGATATGTCATTAGTACCTCAGGTAACACTGCAACCATTTGATAAATGGGCAGTGGATTTCATGGGACCAATCAAACCATGAGGAAAGAGAACCAGTGCATGATATATCATTACATAAATGGATTATTCGACAAGGTTAGAAGAAGTCATACCAGTTGTAGATTACACCATTGTGACGATAGAAAGGTTTCTATTTGACAATGTTGTCACTTGCTTTGGTTTTCCAAATATCTTGATGAGCGATCAAGGGAGTCACTTCATCAATCACGTCATCAGTGTGTTGAAATAGGAGTTCCATATTCAACACAAGAAGACCACCCTTTATCATCCTCAAGCTAATGTGACAGTTGAACCATTCAATAAGGTGTTGGTGCATGCACTCACAAAGGTTTGCAACACAAACCATGATGATTGGGATTTGAATATTCTGACAGCCTTATGGGATTATTGCACTGCCTACAAAAGGTTGATAGGGAAGACACCATTTAAGTTGGTGTAGGGGAAGGAGGTAGTCATGCCAATGGAATACATTGTTCCAAGTTTTTACATCGCATCAGTAACATGGATGAATAATGAAGGACCATTGGAAGAACTCCTAGCTCAGTTAGTGAAACTAGAGGAAGAGCATTTTGTCGCAATATTTCATCAGCACGTTGAGAAGGAATGACAGAAATCATGGCATGACTAACACATCAAGAAAAAGATATTTCAACAAGGAGAGCTATTTTTTCTATATGACAGTAAGTTCACGAAACATCCAAGTAAGTTTCAAATGCATTGATTGGGTCCTTACGTTATCGATTTCATCACCGAGGGAGGTGCGGTACAATTCCAATAGCTTAATGGTACGATGTTTCCTAATTTAGTGAAATTCATTTGGCTCAATACCTATAGAGAGGGATAGGTGCAACGTGATGCTTCAGGCATTATGCAATAAAAAAAACTTTTTTTTTGCATGAGCTGGTAATACGAAGTTTGGCGCACTAGAAGCAAGTAGAAGCGCAAGCAAAAATATTGAGGTAAAAGTTAGGGAGCAGTGTGGAGACATCCATATGGATGCCACATAGTAAAATAGATAGTTAATGCAACAGTTAAACACGTTAAGTGGTGGCACCATTTTAATGGGACGGGCATTAATGGCGGATCCATCTGTTAGATCGGTAGGATTGGCAGAGGATTTGGGGAATGATGGAGGATTTGGTCGTAATGATTAGGAAATATTTCACACGATAGATCCCATGCCATAATAATTGGTGGGGAATGACTTGAATTCATCATTGTGATTATCAGTTTGCAGAGCTAAGTGAGAGCGAAGAGACACAAGATATTTCCAGTGGGAGTGCTCGGGGTTCACCAGTCAAAGGTGTTCTGATTCTAGAGTAGGTGGCCGACATGGTGATGGGCTCTTCACTAGTTACATGGAATAAGAGGGGGTCCATTTGACCCAAGTCATCGACGCAAAAGAAGAGGGCCACCAAAGCTTCACAATGAGTGAAAGTATAAGTCGGAGAACAGGAGGGGCCGTCAACAACGGGAGATGAAGGCTCCACACCGAGGGTAGGGGTGACTGCAATAGATATATTAGGATTTGTTCCACCTTGAAAACCTAGAGAAAAGCAATGGAAGCCAACAAAGAACCAGAAGTACCCCATAAAGATCCTAGCCTTACCAAAGGGGATGAAATGCACTTTTGAATTTGTACACTTCCTGGTAAAAATGAAGTATGAGGACCATGATTTGTAGGTGTACACTAACTGTACCATAGACCCTTTTGAAAAATGGACAGGGTAGGAGGGAGATCCAATGGTGTGCACTCTGCATGGGTAGGTAATGGGGTTGCAGCGATTGAGGCTTCTAGGCCTCATTCATATGCCCCATTTTGGTATATGGGTGGAGGCCAATTCTTGCACTAAATAGTTGTTGGCATGATTCCATGGAGGTTACCTTTGGTTGGACCGGCCACTGTCAGTCACTATGGAACTGATATTGCATATTAAGGGGTTTCCTATGCAAGGTCCCAGTTCATCGCAGTACTTATATGGAAAGGATAATGATAAGAGGTTGGACAGCAAGATAAAAAATAAATACATCTTAGATTGCGACGAATGTACATACATCGTAGATAGCATCAATGATCAAGTTGTTCGTATTGCAGTAAAGATTATGGCCATAAAGGTGGTGTGGAAGAATCATCCTCAACAATGCACTATGGGGGTAATTACATGTGCTGAGCTATGCGCCACAGGCATACAGATGAACTGGTCGCTATTTTTTCTAAACCAATTAACTAAAGATGCAATGTTAGTGCAAGAGGGGAAGCGTCCATTAAAATATAGTTGTTTGTTAATATTGATTGCATTAGTCATGTGGATGGAGCCCACATACTACCAAGGTATGGATGTTGCAGTCGCCCAAGTATGCAGGGCAGCAAGGTATTAGAACCTTTGGCATCTCAATAAACAAGATAAGTTGAAAGATTGTACAATATAGTTTTGGCTGTATTGGGATGCATTACAGGTGGAAGCCATGCAGGTTCCATAGATCTTTGAGGAAGCAGTATCCAAGTGCATATGAGTCATAATATTTTCCATAGTTTTGCATGCAATACATGTGCAAGTGCGCCGAGACCCAGAGTGAAAAATGATTAGATATGCAGTATAAGCTAACTGATGCTGAGATGGATGCAGTAGTGGTCAAGTGGACCATGGAGCTAAAATCATCTGTGAGAATAGAGGAAGTATCAGACGTCGCAAAAAGTACTCCACTTGATGCGCAAGTAGATCAGGAACTTGTACATGAAAGTGATTGAGATTCACAATAAGCATTGTCAAGGACCCCGATAGATTAAAAGGTGGAGTGACAATATGACAAGACAAGGGCAAAGAGAAGAAAAGGGCACGGAGAGGCTAGTGTCAAAGCACCAATGGTGGGTAACCATGTGAACCGCATCATTGTGGAAATCACAGAAGGGATGACTGCAACTGAGACTCAACTGAGGCAAAATTCAGTGGAGGGATTTACAGAGGTAAAGTCATAAACAACATCGTTGATTAATGCTATATTGGATCGAGTACCTAAGGCCAATTTATTGAGGAGGGTAGGTGAGATTAGTATAGGGAAGTGGGTTAAGATTGTACTGATTCCTCTACAATCATTTGAAACATAGAGCAAAGATGTTGACGCATATTTGTAGCAGTTTGAAATAATTGTGATGGACATAAATGAGCTATTGACACACACCTTGGTGCACCTCCAAAGGTTGGGAACTTAGGAAATGGTAGACTTGGAATAGATCATTGACGATCGCCTTTTGAAATCATGGGAGTAGGAATAGGCTGAAAAGAAGGAAATAAATAACTTGAAGAAGGAGCAAGATAGACTAGTGGTCAAGAAGGAACAACTATGGGATTCCAGAACACGGTTAGAAAAGGAAGTTTCTTTCTCTTCTCAGGAAATCCTGGAAATACCAGAATACATGGATGCGGAATGAAAATCACAGAATCTCAAGAAAGTCATTGCTGATTTTAGAATGGATATTAAAGACTTGTAGGAGATGGGGAACCCAGGCACATCCTTAGAGAAAGTTGCAGAACGAAAGGGGCCCATTGAAAATTTAGCGACGAGGCTTGAGGAGATTGAGAAAGAGGTAAAGATGATTATGGATACCACCACACAATTTTCAGGTAGTGTGTTTCAGGATGAATCATTAGAGCAATTAAACACACAGCTCAAGGAAGCAGAAGCAAATTTGGATGCACTATGGACATCACTTAAAGAAATGTCCCCATTTGTCCAAGTTAGAAAGGAGGCAGAGTTAAAGTAGATGCAGCATCGCATCACAAAGGCATGGGAGTGTTAGTAGTGATGCATGACTTAGATTGAATAATTTTAGGATATTGGTGAGTAGTTGTCACTGAAGGAAGTTACTGCACCTCAAGAGGTGTACGAAAAACATAGAGAAGTGGCTAAGAATATTGTTGAACATCCACGTGAGCAGGATGTCGCATACTACAGAGATATCAGTGACAAGATGAAGGAGAAGGTAGAAGAATTCAAGTAGAAATATGAGGACTTCAAGATCAAAATCAGTCGCTACACAATTTCTAGTTGACGTGGCTTGAGGGCGAGCCACAAGATTGTGTTTGGGGGCTGTTGGAAGGAGGTTTTGATGGATATTAGTTGCGCAACACCAAGGGTGATGCACAACGTGAATGATTATGCATAGTAAAAAAGACGATGCACAAGATGAAATATGGTGTGCAAGGTGGGAAATCCAACAAGGAGTTGGCTTGGCCATAATTTTGTAGCAATTGGTCATTATTTTGTAGTTGTTGGTCCAAGTAGTTAGGAAATTGATCTAAGTGGACCATTTTGTAAAAGGCGCAAGCCTATAAATAGAGTTAGGAATTTAATGTTGAGATCATCATCATGGTGTGTGTGCTTAGGAGATCTTGCACTTATGAGAGGTCAATGTATTAATCAAGATCTTATGTTGGATACTCTGCAGAAGATTGTTTTCAATTTTTTATATGACGAAGATTTGATGAAAACACTGTGTTTTGCATATTTATTCTTTCATGTTTTATCTATGATGCAATGTGAATGAAATACTGTCGCAATATGATGGTTCTTTCTAAATGATGTGATGTTTCTATGTTTTAAATCATGTTATGGTGATCGATCTGTTAATAGTTAATTATATTACTATGAACTGAATACGTTAATGTGATTTCATGATTACTGATGTGGATATGCCATAATAGACCCTTGTTTAGATATCCAAAGTAATGTTGCAATAAATACACAGTAGATGCACAAGCCCTCCTTCTTACTACGAAAATGTGGTTCTAACCATTCTCCCTCAAACATCTTGGGTGAGACTTCATCTGCTTCGCAAATGTTGTTGGGAAGGGTAAGACCTGTTTAGGCCGGTGCTCATGGATATTGTTGAGTTAAGGGTGTCGAAAGAGTGTGAGCCCCTAGAAATGGATTTGTGTCAACATGGAGTGAGGAACCTAAAGGGTACAGTTGAGTATGGGATCAAATATGATTCGAATAAGAAGACTAACCTGCACAGTTATGTTGATTCATATTGGGAAGGCAACGCTACTAAGAAGAATAGAACTTTGGGTTACTTATTTAGTTTGAGATGCAGTATGAGCTACCAGTTTGGAAGGATGCAGTCCTACATGGCATTGAGTACAACCAAGGAAAAATATGTTTCCACTTGCGCAGTTATTTGTAAGTTAGTATGTTTCTTTGAAATATACTATCTTATTTCATTGATCTGACTTGCATTTTTTGTATGATTCAGAGAAGAGTAGTGAAGCTCCATTATGTGATCCATATCGAGGCCCTTTGAAAGATGGAGTGATGAATTACAACATATCTAGAGATACAGGTTATCCGAGTATAAAATTCCTCATGAAGTTCATAGGTTACTCGGATGTAATCAGTCCTGTAGGTTATCCTTGGATGTAATCAATCCTGGAAAAGATAGTAGGTTATCCTTGGATGTAACCAATCCTGATGTGATTCTATGCTAGAAATAACCAGAGTGAAGTTCTAATATTTCATAGAAAGTCTTGTTGTGATCTAGAACAAGACTTCTTGAAAGAGGGAGTGATGAGTTCTAGCATAGCTGGTGAGACAGGTTGTCTAAGCATAAAATTCTGGAAAAGCTCGTAGTTTTCTTAGACGTAATCATCCTTGTATTTTTTCCTTGGATGTAATCATTCCTGGAAAAGATTGCAAGTTCTCATTGGATGTAATCAGTCCTTATATGTTTTTATGCTAGAAATAGCAAGAAGGGCCAGATGACAGAGATGCATGATATCTCACATGGGAACTTAAGATAGGTTGTCTGAGTGAAAAAAATCCGGGTGAAGCAGGATGCTCAAACATAATAATTCATGTAGGTTGTCCTCATATGTAATCAGTCCTTCCAAAGCTCGTAGGTTATCCTTGGACGTAATCAATCCTGAGATAGGTTATCCAAATGTAAATATGAGCCCTAGAGTGGTGCGCATGTTATTTGGATGTAATAAGTCATGTGGATTTTTCGAGTGTAAAAATAAGACCTAGCATGGTACACATGTTACTCAGATGTAATACACCTCGAATATTATATGAATGGAAAAGATACTGGATGCATGTTGTTCAAATGTAATTCCTTGAGGTTGACCTAGAATGTAAAAGGTTTGGATGCAGCAGGTTCTTTGTTCATAATTAATCCTTTCATATATATCCATATATGTGTGTTCCCATGTTGAGATGATAAGGTCATGAAGCACGAGAGGTGCACCTAGGAGGTTCTCCTTTACTAGTCATTAGAGGAAATTTGAGGTCTAAAATGGGCCTCCTAAGGAAAATAATAAAATAATAGTTAAAATAATAAAATAATAGTTATTAATTTTGGAGGAAGAATGAAAAAAACTACTTTTTAAGTTTGTATTTTCGACATATCTCCCTGTGTTTTTACTCAAATTTTGAGAGGGAGAGCTCATTGGATGTAGAATTTAATTCTACATCCAACGAGTACCCACACTGCATACTTTTGACGGACCCCACTACCCCAAAAAAATACCTGAAAAAACGTGATGATGACATCATCATCACGTTTTTTAGGTATTTCTTATTTTTGGGGTAGCGCGGCCCGTCAAAAGTATGCAGTATGGGTACTCATTAGATGTGAAATTAAATTCCACATCCAAGGAGATCTCCCACTTGAAATTTGAGTAAAAATACAGAGAGATACGTCAAAAATACGAACAAAAAAAGTAGCTTTCTTTTATGACAAATATGTCAATTCAACCATTATGGTTGACTCATTTTATTGAAATTGTATTGGTTCTTGAATTCCAACTCACAAAATTTATTGTTGGCACGTTTTCTTATAAGGCCCATTTTAGACCCCAAATTTCCTCTAATAAGAACACAGGTTGACTGTGGAGAGATGTAATGCAATGACTGTGCTCTTTGAAGGTTCTCACATAGTGGTAGATGCAGGATTGTCTTGGTGACATTCTGACATGTTCCTATGTTGATAAAACAAAGGTGTTCTGCATTTGGGCTAAGATCTGTGTGCTTTGTTTTTGTTTTGTGCATGACAAAAGAGATGATTTGAATACAAAAAGATAAAGGTAGAAAACGAAGGTTATTGTCGTGGCAATGTAAAGAAGTTCTTGGGCTGTACCTACGCGATGATGATGAGATGATGGTAGGAAACATATGTTATTGCAGTGGAAATGTAAAGAAGGTCATGGTATGTACCTACATGATGATCTGATATGACGCAAAGATGGCAAGAGACACAGGTTATTGCAATGGAAATGTAAATAATGGTCCTGGTATATACCTATGCGATGGCTTGCTCGTGGATATGATGAAGACCTAGATGAGTTCTAGGCCTACATCTAGCATGAAAAAACGTTGGCTCTGTAGAAACTTCCTATGACAGATAGATGCGATATATTGGAAAAGATGACGACAATGGCAGCAACGACAATGATGAATCAGTGATGATGCCCATATGTGTTGATGATTGTGGCGAGAGAATACCTTCCTAGTTAAGAGAGATTGTTGTTGTAATTATAACTTCAGAAGATATTCTAATGTATATTACTATTGTATATTGTTGTACCCCCATCAGGGACGTGTGTTCCTCCTTTGGGGATGTCATCATTGTATATGGTCACTGAGGTAAAACCTTTGTTGTAATTTGAGGAAATAGTCCCTAGGTTAAATAAAGTAAAGTGTATTTATGTGTATTCTTAGGTAGGTCAGCCCGACGAGTAACCTGGGTGACCTAGTGGTTGAGTTAAAAAATCAATGGAAGGATATAAATAGGGAGGCACCCTCCTCATTTTTCACACACTTCACTTGCTCTCTCGTGTTCTCTTTAGGAGAGAGAGGAAGAGGACACACATAGAGCTATTGTAGACATATTGTTCTTGGTTTATTATCTTGTCATGTTATCTTTGTGATGAAACTATTCTAAGGAAGTTTGCGGGGTTCTCCTTTATGGTTTCCCTGATGAAAATATATGTGTATTGTGTCTCTTGTGTATATTTGATGTATTTTTGTGCTTGGCATTTTTTCAGATAAAGATCCTAGGTAAAATAACTTAGAAAAACTAACATATATATGTGTAAAACGTAGTTCCATATACATCGAGTTCTAGTTTGAATATCCAGTAAATATGTCCATCAAAAATACAAAACAGGATCATAATTCTTCATGTGCCTAAAAAATATGGAATTTCTTCAGCCTCATTAGCTGCAGCTATCTCCACTATCTCTCGATAACATAGAACATCCTGGGTAACCCTTTTGAGAAGGAATAACCAGGATGGAGGTACACCTACGACATGCTCCTACATGGCCAAAGGAATTCTCTCCATACTTAGTGTTGGTACATCATGGGTCATCCCGACCATCTTCCCCTCAATAGTACGAAGCATAGATTCATCTCCAATGTCATTTACTGCTTGTACAAAGGTCCTCATATGCCCATATGGTCGAACAGATCCAATATCTTCCTACCATTATAATACATATCAGACTCGAATACATATGTATATATAAATTTATAAACAAACATTCATAAAAACTAAATACTCAAAATGCAAAATACTTATGCATGTCTCCCCATTCCTCTCGATGAGGGAGATCTAGCTTAGGAGATCCACGAAATTATGATCTTGCATATGGAAAATTCTCTAGAGCTGGCACCTGTTGGGTCTACCACAAGTAAAAATCGTCATCATCACCACCCTGGATGTCACCACCACCCTGGAGGATAAATATGTCTCCCCAACACATAATTATAGGCTCGCAGGGGAGGTTTGAAGTGTCATGGAACGGTTCAGGGTAGGACCCCTCTTGAAGAATAATGCCACTAAAATACTCGCATAACCGAATTTTTTCTTCTTCTATGTCCTGCAGTTAGAAATTTGTCTCTTTATGATCGGTATCAATCCCAAACACCAGTAAAACATCACACCCTGTAAACACTCCACTACTATGCGCATGTGGGTATGTGTATCCAAGTGCAAAGAGGATGACCATTCCACTCTAACAACAGAGCTTACAAGCACTTTCAAAGGGAAACTATTGATCTATGAGATCAGGATTTGAGTCCCCGATTTGTGAGTGCCATGTACATAGTATGTGTTGACGTAATCCTATACGTTGAGAGGATCACCCCATGGTTGGTGCCACCCAATTTCATTTGTTCCTCTTGATGATACAAGCTCGTGATGAAGTAAGTGTCTTCTATTGTGATCCCTAAGGTCTCTCCTTAGAGGTCACACATGGCAAGTTCATGGTCCCATAAACACACCAATTTCTCCACGGTAGCTGAACCTGGGCTATCATGTTCAATGTGCAGTGGAATTTTAGAAATATGCCACTTTGGAAAGCATTTAATGCCATGGGATTTCCCATAGCAATCCTGTCCATGTCCTCATGCTCTCTTTCACACCACTCTAGCACCATATTGACCTACCAAGTCGACATTGTATCCATTAGATTTGTAAAAAACTACCATTGCGCAGAACTCACGATTGTATAGTGTGGACAACGCGAGCCACTCACGGGTGTTCCACTACAAACCCATGATTACATCATGAACTCGCGACTTTACAGTAGCCTACCCACAATTACTACATAGTTCCCTTAGGGTAGCTCAAAACCATAAAAAAACACCTGAAATTTAATAATGAAAATCACGAAATTAAAGAGGAGGGAGATGTGAAGTACTTGCCACCTGCGGTTCGAAGTTTGGTCCACTAGATTAATCATACCAGTTGTTTTAAGTTGAAAGGTAAAAATTCACAAATAAGGTAAAAAACCAAATGTTATGTTTTTTACTCTATTTCAACTATTTATAGTAAAACATTTCACAGTTTTTACCCACTTGTATATAGTTGAGATTATTTTTTGTCATTTGAACTAATACCAATTTTTTTAACCTAAGTTTTACAGGTCATGGATGAGATAGGAGTATGTTTAGTTTAGGATCTATTTTTATACATGGAATGCAATGTGCAGCCACTTCTTACCTTTCAAATATCATTGTTCTTCCATGGTTAGAACCTACCTCACATGGGTTACCCTAGTTAGAACACCTCTTGTCATTTCCGCTTCCCATGTTGCATTTGTGCTAGGTTGCAAGAGCATTTGTAGTTGCTTTTCACACACAAATGAGCCTCATTTTGTATCTCTTACTGAACTACCTGTTAGTGCCAGAAATTGTTCCCAGACTACAAGAGAACAAGCCAACACAATCTCAATAATCACAATAAAATAAAATAGGGTTTTCTAGGGTTTTCAAGGTTTTTTGGTTGAGCAGTTTGAAGAAAAGAGGGAAAACATTCATAAAACCAAATTAAACACTAAATCATGAGCATTTGAATTACTGAGATGCATAACATATAAACCATAATCCAATAGAAAACGCAATACTAAGTTTCACCCACAGTTAGCAAGCATTTCAAGCATAAAAACATTAAACAGGAAATGAATATACCAACTGAGTAATTAACACAAATTAGAAATAAAACCAGTCAATAATATGAAGGGCATATAGTGCATATATTTCATAGGTCAGTCCTCAAAAAACACATAAGAGTCTTAGCTCATAAACAAAGCCTGATAGTCTCCCCTTGTCAGCAAAAAATCGAACCCTTTGTCTTCTTTCAGACTTACATTTATCCTATTCTTTCAAAATCAGTTGAATAACTGAACCCTAACTGTTTTTATACTATCTATAGAATAGTTCAATCTAAATTATCCTTATACAAAAATAAAATAACTTTCCAAACTTAACTAATAACTTACTTTCTTGACTAACTTTACAAATCTTTAGCTGCTTCAGCTAGTAAAGCTATTCCCTCCAAGGCCCGAGCTTTCCTTCTTACTTTCACTTGATCTGTCTCCAAGTCTGCAATCCTCCTTGTTAGCTCTTCATTATGTTGTTGCAGCTCCTGGATGGTTTGCTTTAACTCTATGAACTGATTTTATGTTTGCCTTTTCCTTTTAAGTGCTTCTCTTGAAACTGTAATCAACTCTTGGTAATGACTGTTAATTTCCTCCAAATCTTCTCTAAGTCTCCTGTTTGTAGTAACTAATCCATCATTAGCTTCATGCATATATTCAATTTGATACTTGTATTGCTTAATGCTTCTTTGTAGGTTTTCTTTTTCAGAATCAATACATTTGTCTCCTGATATTGTTTGCATCCCTTTTGGTGTCCATGGGATTTTTAGTTTCTTATAGATTTCTTCATCCTATTTCATAAGCTCTATGGAGGTCATAGGAAAATTTGGATGTTATTCATTTTCAGCATTGCAGTGAACTTCTTCTTCAACCATCTCCTTCTTCTCTAGACACGAACTCTTTACCTCATTTTGTTGTTGTTCTTGAAACATCTGATTTTGAATCTCCAGAAAAATATCAGAGATCTTAGTATAAGTGATGACATATTTTCATTTTGATTCTATTGGTTTTTTACCTTTATTGCCATCTTCACTATCATCCAATTTCTCTTCAGATGATGAATCCTCTACTACTATAACCTTTTCTTTAGCCAATTTGGGATTCAGTAGCTTTTTCATGTTTAACCTAAGTTTGTTCTTCGGCCTTGTCTTAGGTCTCCATACCGTTGCAACCTCTCCCAACATCTTCAGATCCTTTCCTTGATAAGTTATTGAGGCAAATTCAACAACCTTTATTCTTTTCCTTCTAAACATTGTTTCCTCATCACAATGAGTGTGAATTTCTTGCTTAGCATAAACCCTAGCTTCATTAGTAACAAGTGTTGATGTATATGTAACTATGGAATGTATTCTTATATGTATTTTATATATTGTAACCCGATGTTTATTCCGGGATGTTTCTATTATGTATTTGAGTCATGTGGTCATGCCCCGATGTTCCGATCGGGAGGATTAATAATGTAATCAAGTCATTTCAAGTCATTAGGCAAGTCCCCACAGTTATGGGGCACTTGAGTTATTATACACTAAGTAAGGTGTAGGCTTGAGTAGTAATTATTAGGTCGAGCCTACGTGTGAAATGGTAATTCAAGTGAACGGACTAATATAAATAGAGAGGGTGAGTCTCTCTATTTATCACTAGTGAATTACATCACTTGCTCTCTCAAGTGTGGCGCACCTTTGGAGAAGGAAATCTTTGGCTTGACAGAAGACAGAAGGCTGTTGTTGTGTTGGGAGGTCATCTTACTATTTTGGGATCACATCTTGTGGTGATACTATCTTAGAGGAAGTTGAGGGGTTTTATCCATTTATGGTTTCCCCTCCTAAAAGCTTTGTGTCTCTTGTCTCTTGTGATGTGCTTATGTTATTGCTGTGCTTGTTATTCTCTCAGTGAAAAGATCCTAACATAATACTAGCTTAAATGATGAAAAACTAACATGGTATCAGAGCTAACCTAAGAAGAAGACATTTTGAAGCTACAGGAACTAGGGCTTCCTATTTTGTGGATCTTCCTCCACATATTTTCAGCAAAAGTATGCTAGGATGACTCTCCATTGAAGGGTGCATCTTTCTGTCGATGCGGAATTCAATTTCAAGCATTTTCAGTTTCGATGTGGAAATTAGGGCTTTCTACAGAAGAGGAATTTTTGGGTGAAACCAGCATAGGATTGTTCTCCTCATCAAAAAACGAAATTTAGAGACCTGGATCAAGAAATTTGGTTGGGTAAATCTCTGAGAAAGTCAAACCCTAGTTTGACCCCTAGCTAGGAGAGACCCTAAATACTAAAACTGCTAAGTTTTGGTATAGTCGCTATATTCACAGATTGGAGAAGTCTCAGAAGTTGAAAATTGCAGGGTCCAAAGATAAAAGCCTTATGAACACTGTTTCCAAAGGGAAGCCTCTGATTCGCTATATTCTGGGAGATATCATCTCTCCAAATTAGGGTTCCATCCTCTTCTAGAAATCATCCATAAACAGGACACCTGGGGAGATCTGCAATATCTTGGGTTACAGAGGTCCAAATGGAATTCCTGAAGATGTTCCAGAAAGGGCACGGAATTTACTTTTTGTGTTCCGAATTTCAGACTCAGAAGGTGAACCAGTGACACGTGACATTCCGTACAACTTCTCTATTCTGAACAGTCTAGTAACAGGTCACCTTGGGAAAAGGATCATAAATCCCAAATGGTGAAACCAATTCTGATGAAACCTACGATATTGGATCAGGGACATGCGAGGTTACCACAGTAAGAAATTTCAGACACAGAGGATCAGCAATTTCAGAGATATCATAGAAACAGTAACAGACATTTCTGCAGAAGAAATCAAAAAATTAGGGCTTCCTGTTCCGGGAGTTTCCCTTCACTGTTTTCAGAAAAGGAGTACAATGGACAGCTCCATTTGAAGAGATCTATCTGTTCATCCAATAAGATCTGAAATATTCCAAGTTTTTAAAATTAGGGTTTCTATGAAAAACCCTAAATCAACGAACTCCGAGACAAGGACGGACACCTCAAATCGGTAAGATCTAATCCTTTGCTATTTCTATTTGAGGTTCTCATTTCAATATGATATATCACATCAGCTTAGTTAAAAGCTCGCGGAAGTTGACAACTTCCAAACCTGGAAGTATATGATCTCTCTGAAGAAAATATATTGGACACCTACATGAGTATGGAGGTTCCAGTTTCAGAGGGAGACGAGGCCAAAGAAGACATCATGCTCATGCTGTAGAGGATGATGAACCATCCAGAAAGAGATCCAGATATGAAAGTGAAGATTCTTCAAGCGAGGATGAATATGTTCTGATATCATCTCTCACAGGTAACATTACTCATGGAAGTGATGATTGGCTCATAGACAGTGGTGCTTCCAAACATATGACGGGATTCAAGGAATCCTTTGTAAGACTATCAGAACATGAATCACCTCACAAGGTGAAACTAGGAGATGACTACCAATGCCCAATAAAAGGTACTGGGGAATCTTCATACAAGCTAGACTCTGGTAAGTCTCTAACAATGAAAGAAGTATTGTTTGTGCTAGGATTGAAGAAGAACCTTCTCTCCATTTCAGCATTGATGCAAAAGGAATGCGGGCTACATTCATAGATGGTCAAGTCATCATATGGCCAAAAGGAAAGACTATCAATGATGTGGTAGTGATTGAAGAACACGAAGGAGGCTTATACAAATTGAAGGGATATCTAGAACAAGCCTTGATCCATAACATAGTAGAGCCAAATGAGCTTTGGCATAGAAGGCTTGCACATGTGCATTACAGAGCACTAATTATTGCAAGCAAAGCTGTTTAAGGTCTTCCAGAATTTCAAGCTATCTGAAGGAAAGAACAAAATCAGAATATGACCTAAAGAAACCAGTTGAAGAATGTGAAGATCCAGAATGCAGAGACCATGCAGTCATAAGAGTCTCTCAAATCAAGAACAACTTGAAGCGGTAAAAGAAGCGGTGAAGAATGCAGAAGTGGTGATGGCCACCTTGAATGGCCTCCCAGGATCATGGAATTCATTCATTCAAGGAATGTGTTCCAGAAGGAAGTGATTACCTTCAGTAGACTACGTGAAGAAGAAGAAGCTCGAATCATAAGAAGAGAAGAGAAGATTGGAGCAATTGAAGATCAAGCTTTCACCTTTCAAAGAAGATCCCTCAAGCAATGAGGAATATGAAGAACTCAACTCTTGAAGAACTTCTTATCCACCTCAGCATTGGGATAAGAAATGATGCGACTATGAATGAAGAAGACGATGAAGCTGAAGGCTCAAGAAGGAGTCTACCCTCGAAACAAATAAAGATAAGTATTCAATTGTC
>LPNX011000008.1:746320-776602 GCA_001517045.1 Pseudotsuga menziesii
ACTAGCTTAAATGATGAAAAACTAACAACAAGAACTCTAGGCTCATCATACAAGTATTTTTCATCCTCTTCTGACAGTACTATAATAGGGATTTGCTTCTGCTCCTTAATATCTTCTTTTACATCTTGACTAGATTCTGCAGGTAAAACATCTTCCACTGACTCAACTTCTTTCATTTCTGACTGTAGAACTTTGCTTTCCTCAACATTAACTCACTCTCCAAACTCAATGTTTTCATTTTCCCGAGTCGAAACTTCTCATGGTTTATCAGTTTCTTCATCTTTGATTATGACCTTCTTTCTAAGATTCTTAATTAGAGTTTGAACCTGATATACCTGTCTCTTTTGGGACTGTTCCTTTTGCTCAGTCTTTTCTCTTTTCTGCAGTATAGTACTTATGAAGAGCTTTATGAGCCCATGGTGAAAAATTGATTGTTTTGTATGGTCCTGGTGCTCTCTCACCCTACATGACATCTTCTCTAAGCTTTTCAAAAAGAAGAAAGGAAGGTTCATTTTAGATTCATGACTGAGATGTTGAAGGAATCTAAAATGATATTTGAAAACAAAGGAAAATCTACCCACATAGGTGACATAGCTTTGCAAGACTTTAATAGGCTCAATCCACTTTGGCTTATAGTTTTGAATTGGAACACCTTTTCCCAAGTCTGCAACTACCCCAGGAAGCAAATATCTCTGAGCATAAAAGGTGAAAGGCACCTTTTTGAACTAGAACTCTCCCTCATCCAGGATCCCTGTTGCTTTAGCTAGTAATTTCCTGGTTGATTTGAACTTCAAGGTGTCAAAAGACACTATATCCTTGTCTAAACATTGAACAAACTTGTAAGAAACCTCTGAATGATAACCTTCAATATTTTTGAAGAACACTAACCATCCTGCTTCTGCAAACAACTGTGCACAATATGGAAAGTTTTTTCTCAGCTTAAGTCTGAGGGTTCTTCCCTATTGGTCTTTCCACTCTTTTTCATTTTGAAATATGGTTAAACAGCTTCTATCAATACACCACAGTCTAACTGTCTTCAAATTTTAACAAACTGACAGAGAATACAGTATAGGGAAACCCAAAAGACTCTACTCTGAATTCTTCTATTTGAATGATGAATACTTTAAATCCATTGATTAACAATTCATTATTTAATATGGATTAAGTTCAAAACTAATACTTTGCCTTCAATTCTATCATTAGTCATTTGTTCAGAAAAAACCCCAAATTAATAAACCTTGGTAACTGTACGTGGACTACTTGTTAAAAATGACTAATTCGACTGTTGGAATCTTGTTATCTCAATTGTCAGATGTTGAATTGCGTGCTCCACATTGCTCTGATCGCTTTGACCACTCCAGCCAACTGCTTCTGAAAGCCCAAATTTTCGCTCTGTTTCGAAATTCCGATTACCAATCACTGATTTTTTGCCATGATATTCACTTGCTCTTCGTGCACTTCAGGTAAAAACATAATTCCATACACCTTTGTCTCATTATGCTCTGCTATCACTATTAGATCTGCACTGTAAGAAACCTCCATGATTTGCCTTCACAATGATATTCCACTTGCCACAATGATTAAACTTACAAAAGACACGTATTAAATCCACCACACAATGTGATTGACATCTCAGGTGTGAGAATCCTGAAGAAATTGAACCAAAAAATGATTATTTTAGCTTGCGTGATTTTCTTGTAGAGCCTCTGTGCATCTGTTTTTGTCTTGCGCTACAAGAAAGTCCAGGTTAATGATTTTCAAAATATTAAGCTAATGATAAGGGTTTAAACTTGGTTTAGGAGTTTCAATTTAACTTCTATGCTATTTTTAGACTTTTTTAATCCATATAAGCCTTATATAAGCCCTTTGATTATAAAATCAAAGCAAAACTTGTAAAAATAAACTAAGAAATAAAAAATCATGAGAATTAAAGGAAAAAATCATACTATCTCTATCAACAAAATTTTCTAGAAATAAAAAGTAAAAGCAAGCTTCAAAATATAAATAAAAGTATCAAAAACAATGGAAAACAAAAACATGACCTAACATTTAGCTCCTGTTGCAGGATGAATTCCTCCTTGTGAGGCTTCAAGAACCTGTAGACCAGTGCCTTTTGTGTTGCTACTTGCTAGTCTGCAAAATTTCCATTGGGTTATGGAGTCCTTATTCTGCTTATTCACACTAGTATATACAATTAAATTCCAGTATCCATCTCAAAAACTGTAAAAATGCTTGAGGAACCGTCCATTAACTGGATTTTACAACTCCTCACCCTCCAAGGTCTGTAGAACAAAAGTATTGTTTTCCAAAAACTTTGATACTATGAAAGGACCAAACCAAAGGTTATCAAACTTGCCATGTTTTCCTTTCTGCTCCTTCCTAGCATCCCATCTCAAAACCATGTCTCCCACTAAAAAAAATATTATCTTTGATCTTCCTATCAAATCCTTCTTTGATATTCAACCTGTACAGCTGTGCCTTTTCTTCCACTTTTTCTCGTTTATGATGTAACTCTATCATTGCATAAATTCTTCTTTGCATATCGTTAGGTTCCTCCCGATAATCTTGAAAAAACCTCATCACTGGGATACCCAACTGAATAGGAAAAACTGCATCTATAACATATACTAATTGGAAAGGAGAAGTTTTAATTGCTTGCTTAGCTGTTATTATGTCTGCCCATAAGGCATACTTTAGCATATAATCCCATGATCTTTTATTATGCTTCAGCAATTTCTTGATACTCTGAATGATATTTTTATTAGATGACTCAACTAAAACATTCCCCTGAGGATAATAAGGAGTTGAGTGTTTCAACAAGATACCATTCTTTTCACAAAATGACCCCATAGCCTTAGATTTAAAGGCTTTAGCATTATCAGTCAATATTTTTGTGGACATCCAAATCTACTAAGAATATTTTCTTCAATAAAATCTATGATCACCTTATCTATGGCATTCCTTGTGGGAATAGCTTCTACCCACTTAGTAAAGAAATCTGTTGCAGTCAAAATCCACTTATGCTGCCCCGAGGAAGATGTATTTATCTCTCCTATGAAGTACAAACCCCACTGCTGAAAAGGGGCATTTATTGCAATTGGTTTTAAAGGTAATGACAACAAATTTTGTTTACCGGAAAATTTTTGACAAGGGATACATGCTCTTACCTGTTGATATACATTTGAAAATAAAGAGGGCCAATAGTATCCAACTCTTAGAATTTTGTATGCTGTTGCCTTCGAATACTTATGACCTCCACAAGAACCTTCATGAGATTTAGAAATCACTCCTTCAATTTCAGGTTTATCTAAGAATCTGAGTAGAATACCCCCTAGATATTTCCAAAACAGTTGTTGTTCTACCAAACAATACTTAGTGGTTTTCAACTTCAAAGACCTAGCAGCATTTTTGTCTATGTGTTATGGACATTGCAAGTACAAAATAAATTATACAATGTCTGCATACCATGTAGATGCTGAATAGAAATCCATAATCTTCTCTTTCCCCAGGTCCTCTTGATTTTCTTCCTGTGCTAGTTGTTCTGCCATCAGATGTAGTCCTAAAGCTTGGCAATTTGAATTAGCTAACAGTTTAGCTAGACCTTGTCCCTTTACGGGCTTTGTAGGTCTGATATCCACATCATATTCCATGATTTTGGAAATCCACTTTCCTCTTTTTCCCTCACTGTTAGGATGAGCCAAAACATCTTTGATGGCAGCATTAGGAACATAAGCAATAACTTTGGAATGCAAAACATAGACTCTGAAAAAATTCAAAGCTTTAACCAAAGAGTAAGCATGTTTCTCTAAAATGTTGTATTTTAACTCCGAATCTCTAAGAGTTTTGTTGAAGAATGCAATAGGCTGTTCAAGACCGTCCTTATTCTTCTGTAATAAAACAACAGCCAATGTATCTTCAGATGCAAAAGAAAAGGTTAGAAATTCCTTTGTAAATTCTGGACTTGCTAATATTGGAGCTTCAGTAAGAGCCATATTAATTTTTTCGAATAAATTCTTTGCTTCTGCAGTCCACTTGACTTCTTGATCCTTCTTTAGCATGGTTGTAATCTGTTTGATAGTCTCAACAAAATTTGGTATAAACCAATGCAAAAAATTGATTTTACCAACGAAAGATTGTACATCCTTTTTGCTCCTTGGCAGACTTATTCTCAGTATTGCTTTCACCCTCTCCAGATCAATCCTTATGCCATCAGCTGAAACTAAATGACACAATAATTTACCTTCCTGTACAGCAAAATGTGACTTCTTTGGATTAAGAGATAAACCATATTTTATGCATTTCAGAAAAGTTTGTTTCAAATGTTTTAGATGTTCATCATCTAATTGTGAAAAGACTGTAATATCATCTAAGTAAATCACTACAAACTTGTCTCTTTCCCCAACAAAGGCTATATCCATAGCTCTTTGAAAAGTTGCTCCAGCATTCATTAATCCAAAAGGCATTTTATCATACATGAAAGTTCCCTAGGGAGTAGTAAAAGCTATTTTTTCTTTATCATCAGGATGCATGGCAATTTGATTATATCATGAAAAACCATCAACCATAGAAATCCTTTGTGCACCAACTACCTTCTGCAATATTTGTTCTATTTTGGGCAAAGGATAATTATCCTTCAATGAAGACCTATTCAGATTTATCCTTCATTAAGTCAACACACATTCTGATTTATCCATTCTTTTTCCTGACAAGAACTAAATTGGCAACCCATGAAGAATACCTGAGGGGAACAATGATCTTGGCATCTAATAACTTCTTCACTTCTTTTTCAATAACAAGAAACAAAGCTGGATTTATCCTCCTTAATTTCTATTGGAAAGGTTTAACATTTGGTTTTAAAGGTATTTTATGTTGTATAATCCCAGTATCATATGTCTTCAAGTCTTCATAAGACCATGCAAAAACATCAACATACTCCTTTAACAACTTAATGTGCCTGTTTCTCTGTTCTGCTGTGAGTGCTTTCGAAATCTTCACCATTCTAGGATGTTCTGGAGTACCAATATTACAATCCACCACATTTTCTTCTAAAGACTATACAACAGATTTTAAAGGTGTATCATCTTTTGAAAATATTCTTTCTAATGGCAGCAAACCTTTAGGAATGAAATTACTTTCAAGTTCAATAATCTTGTGGCCAGCAATCTCATTTTCAGCAATATCTTCAAAATCTTCAACCTCATCATCTTCCTCTTGATCAATGAGGGAATTGGAAAACTCACCTATCAGCTCAAGAAACCTTTTTATTTCAATGTTATCTTCAAAAAATTTCCAGTGCTTTACATTATCAGGCACAAAAGGTTTGTACCTAACCTCAATAGGATACTTTAGCTGTGTTGTTTTGGGAATTATAAAATGTGTGGCTGCTAGGGCCAAAGAATCAGCAATTTGGTTATGGTCCCTAGGAATATAAGTAATGTTAAAAGCCACAAAATAATTGTCTATCATATCCCATACTTCATTATGATACACTTTCAACAAATCTTGTTTCACTTGATAGTTGTTCCTTACATGTTGAACAACCAACTCGGAGTCACCATATACAGAAATCTGCTGAATGCCTAAATCTTTTGCAGCTTTCAAACCTAACAACAAAGATTCATAATCTGCAGTATTATTGGTGGTAATAAATTCTAATTTATACATTAGCTTTACTATTTCACCACCAGGAGATATTAAAAGAACCCCTGCTCCAACACCTTCCTTACAAGATGATCCATCAAAGTATAATTACCAAAGTTCATATTCTTTTTCCCTAATGCGTTTAACTAGCTTTTATTTTTCAACATGCAACAAACCAACAGTATTATCATCATCACTAAAATGCAACATACAAGTACCCAAATCCTTGTCAACAGCATACATGGGATGATTTGTAGGGTTCTTGTCATCTGTCACAATATAGGCAAATTGCAATTCTCTATATAACCTTATGTTTTCTCCTCCAAATATAGGAATGGTGGCATATGTTAAATCCATTTGTAAAGTCCCACCAACTTTCTTTTCCCAAGATCTAGAGAGGAGCAGTCCAAATTTAGGTGTAATGTCTGCTACTACCACATCCATAATCACACTCTTCATTGGTAGCTGAGCCAAACTGACAACCATATCTTTAATCACTCCTAAACATTTTACAGCTCGTGAATCAAAAGCATACAAATCATGATAAGGTTTTGTTATACTCAAACCTAGATCCTCCATGACGGTCTTTGGCATTAGGTTGTGTGACGCTCCTAAATCCAAAAGACAGTTATGTATCATCTGTTCATGAATAGTCAATGTGATGTAAAAAGGAGGTGATGCACTTGCTTCATTCTCAGTTTTTTCAGCTAAATATGATCCAATAAAGATTTTAGGGATTTCTTCTTATAAATTCACTGTATCAGAAAGAGGCTGACTATTTGTTGAACCAATCATTTTAAGAATTGAATCTTTGTACGAAGGATTCTTCATTAACTCAGTAAAAGGCATAGGAATATTAATTTCTCCTAATTCATTTTCTAGATTAAAATTATGCACACTTTTGTTTACCTCTTCAACTTCCACATTCTTCTTTTGTTTATCCTGAATTATTTTTTTCTCTAACATAGGATCAAACTGCTATTTAGTAGGTACAACTACCTTTCTCTTTGGATTTTGAACTACTTGCTTTGGACCCGACCTCAAATTCAAAGTTTTCTTTGGCTTAGTTTGATATGCATCAGCAGTTACAGCAGTCACTTCAAAATTTAAATCATTTTCTATTTCAAACAATATATCAGCATCATAATATTCTGAGTTTAAAAACTCTTCTTCAGTGACAAAATCCTCAGTTAACTGCTCTCCAAAATAATTCATATCCTAGTCTGTATCCTCAAAGAACACTTCCTCTTCAATTTATTCTTCATCAACAACATTATTCTGAAGTGGGGGTGGTACTCTTTGATCCTTAGTTTCTCTCCTTTCTCGTTGTATATCATTGTTTCGTCTTTCTCTAGGTATGAAACGAGGTGCAAACTGTCTTCTGATTTGGTTTTGATTATTAGGGTTTCTCTCACCTTCTTGAACAGGTTTGTTTGAATTCTTTTCTAGTTCCAACTTGTTTAATTTTGCAGTCAAGATCTTAACTAGCTTGGCCATCTCATCAATTTTACCTTTTATAGAATGGGATGTTGAAACCCTTGGAGATGCCTCTTTCTTACCCTTCCTGTCATATATCTGTTGAGCTGTATTTCCCTTCAATCTATTAGAAGCTAATATATTAGACTCCACTTCTAATGCTGCATCCTTCATGTTCAGTAAAGTAATAGGTCTTCTTACTCTTTCGAAGTAGGGAAAATTCATGATCAAAAGCATTCACATATGTGAGTTTTACAGATGTTTATGACGGTTTTATCTCTGCAAGAATTCTGCCATACATTTTATTGAATCTCTTCAAAAAATCAGCTATGGTTTCATCCATCTTTCTCCTAAGGGATCCAAACACAGTTATATAATATGTATGATCCTTGTTGTCACCCCATTGTCTCATGAAAAGGTCCTAAAGCTCTTCTATGATAGTGATAGAATTTGTAGGAAACTCCCTGAACCATTTTCTGACATCTCCATCAAGACTCTGTACAAACATCCTCATCCATACATCCATAGCCTCAATATTCTGATTATCAGCATAACTAAGGAAAGCCTCCCAATGCTCCTTAGTTGTAGTTTCACCTTGTTCATTAAACCTAGGTAGGTATTTCTAGTAATCACCTCTAGGAAGTGCATTCAAAGGATGAGGCAAAACTAAAGGTGCATACCTAGTTGCAACCATTCGATCCATCATATCTAATGGCTGATTTTGGGCTGCCATCATTAAGTTGACTGGTTTTGGTGATGGAAAGACTTGACTGGAACCTGGCTGGAATGGAGTTTTACCAACTTTTAGATGAAATAGAGGAATTTTTCTAGGAGATATTATATTTTCTTTCTTGAAGGATTGAGGATCATTGAAAACTTGAAAATTACTGATAGGAATTATAGGCTTCAACCAAGGTGAATTTTGTTCTTCTCCCTTCAAAACAGATAAAGGTGATGAAATATCTAAATGATCAGGGTTACATAGGGCTGGTGATGACTGAGACCTTCTTATTTTCCTAGCTATTTTCAATATCTGTTTTGGGTCTGAAACACCCAACTGTAAAGGTGAACTAGGTCTGTTTCTTGTTCCAACTCCCTTAGGAGCCACTGTGAAAAACTGGTGAAAAGTAGTCTTCTAAATTTGTCGGTTTAAGTTCACCTTCTGAAACCAGTGAAATGATAAGTATCCCAGGGAAAATAGGTTTTCAAATTCATTCCCCGACAACGGTACCAAAGGTGTTAGTGCCAGAAATTGTTCCCAGACTACCAGAGAATAAGCCAACACAATCTCAATAATCACAATAAAATAAAATAGGGTTTTCTACTGTTTTCAAGGGTTTTTTGTTGAGTAGTTTGAAGACAAGAGGGAAAACATTCATAAAACCAAAGTAAACACTAAATCATGAGCATTTGAATGACTGAGATGCATAACATATAAACCATAAGCCAACAAAAAACACAATATTGAGTTTCACCCACAGTTAGCAAGCATTTCAAGCATAAAAACATTAAGCAGGAAATGAATATACCAACTGAGTAATTAACACAAATTAGAAATAAAACCAGTCAATAATATGAATGGCATATAGTGCATATATTTCATAGTTCAGTCCTCAAAAAACACATAAGAGTATTTACTTAGCTCATAAACAAAGCCTGATAGCCTCCCCTTGTCAACAAAAAATCGAACCCTTTGTCTTCTTTCATACTTACATTTATCCTATTCTTTCAAAATCAGTTGAATAACTGAACCCTAACTATTTTTAAACTATATATCGAATAGTTCAATCTAAATTATCCTTATACAAAAATAAAATAACTTTCCAAACTTAACTAATAACTTACTTTCTTGAATAACTTTACAAATCTTTAGCTGCTTCAACTAGTAAAGCTATTCCCTCCAAGGCCTGAGCTTTCCTTCTCACTTTCAATTGATCTGTCTCCAAGTTTGCAATCCTCTTTGTTAGCTCCTCATTATGCTGTTACAGCTCCTGGATGGTTTGCTTTAACTTTGTGAACTGATTTTCTGTTTGCCTTTTCCTTTTAAGTGCTTCTCTTGAAACTGTAATCAACTCCTGGTAATGACTGTTAATTTCCTCCAAATCTTCTCTAAGTCTCCTGTTTGCAGTAACTATTCCATCATTAGCTTCATGCATATATTCAATTTGATACTTGTATTTCTTAATGCTTCTTTGTAGGTTTTCTTTTTCAGAATCAATACATTTGTCTCTTGATATTGTTTACATCCCTTCTGGTGTCCATGGGATTTTCAGTTTCTTATAGATTTCTTCATCCTCTTTCATAAGCTCTGTGGAGGTCATAGGAAACTTTGGATGTTCTTCATTTTCAGCATTGCAGTAAACTTCTTCTTCAACCATCTCCTTCTTCTCTATATAAGAACTCTTTACCTAATTTCGTTGTTGTTCTTGAAACATATGATTTCAAATCTCTAGAAAAATACCAGAGATCTTAGTATCAGTGATGACAGATTTTCCTTTTGATTCTATTGGTTTTTTACCTTTATTGCCATCTTCACTATCATCCAATTTGTCTTTAGATGATGAATCCTCTATTACTGTAACCTTTTCTTTAGCCAATTTGGGATTCAGTATATTTTTAATGTTTAAACTAAGTTTGTTCTTCAGCCTTGTCTTAGGTCTCCAAACTGTTGCAATCTCTCCCAACATCTTTAGAGCCTTTCCTTGATGAGTTATTGAGGCAAATTCCACAAACTTCATTCTTTTCCTTCTTAACACTGTTTCCTCATCACAATGACTGTGAATTTCTTGCCTAGCATAAACACTAGCTTCATTAGTAACAGGAACTTCAGCCTCATCAAACAAGTATTTTTCATCCTCTTCTGACGGTACTATAATAGGGATTTGCTTCTACTCCTTAATATCTTCTTTTACATCTTGATTAGATTCTGCAGGTAAAAAATCTTCCACTGACTCAACTTCTTTCATCTCTGACTGTAAAACTTTGCTTTCCTCAACATTAACTCGCTGTCCAAACTCAATGTTTTCATTTTCCTGATTCGAAACTTCTCCTGGTTTATCAGTTTCTTCATCTTTGATTATGAACTTCTTTCTAAGATTCTTAATCAGAGTTTGAACCTTAGCTACTTGTCTCTTTTGGGACTGTTCCTCCTGCTCAATCTTGAAATCTAACCAAAATAAGAAATTCTCCCATGTCTTTTCTCTTTTCTGCAATACAGTACTTATGATGAGCTTTATGAGCCCGTGGTGAAAAATTGATTGTTTTGTATGGTCCTGGTGCTCTCTCACCCTACATGACATCTTTTGTAAGTTTTTCAAAAATAAGAAAGGAAGGTTCATTTTAGATTCATGACTGAGATGTTGAAGGAATCTAAAATGATATTTAAAAACAAAGTCAAATCTACCCTCACAGGTGATATAGCTTTGCAAGACTTTAATAGTCTCAATCCACTCTGGTTTAAAGTTTTGAATTGGAACAACTTTTCCCCAGTCTGCAACTACACCAGGAAGCAAATATCTTCAAGCATCAAAGGTGAAAGGCACCTTTTTGAACTAGAACTCTCCCTCATCCAAAATCCATGTTGCTTCAGCTAGTAATTCCCTGGTTAATTTGAACTTCAAGGTGTCAAAAGACACTATATCCTTGTCCAAACATTGAGAAAACTTGTAAGAAACCTTTGAATGATAACCTTCAATATTTTTGAAGAACACTAACCATCCTGCTTCTGCAAACAACTGTGCACAATCTGGAAAGTTTTTCACCTAGCTTAAGTCTGAGGGTTCTTCCCTATTGGTCTTTCCACTCTTTTTCATTTTAAACTATGGTTAAACAACTTCTATCAATACACCACAGTTTGACTGTATTCAAATTTTAACAAACTGATAGAGAATACAGTATAGGGAAACCCAAAAGACTCTACTGTGAATTCTTCTGTATGAATGATGAATACTTTAAATCCATTGATTAACAATTCATCATTTAATATGGATTAAGTTCAAAACTAATACTCTGCCTTCAATTCTGTCATTAGTCATTTCTTCGGAAAAACCCTAAATTAATAAACCTTGGTAATGGTACGCAGACTACTTGTTAAAAATGACTAATTCGACTGCTGGAATCTTGTTATCTCAATTTTCAGATGTCGAATTGCATGCTCCACTTTCCTCTGACCGCTTTGACCACTCCAGCCAACCGCTCCTGAAAGCCCTAATTTTCGCTTTGTTTCAAAATTTCGATTACCAAGCACTAATTTTTCTCCACAATCTTCACTTGCTCTTCGTGCACTTCAGGTAAAAACATAATTCCATACACCTTTGTCTCATTATGCTCTTCTATCATTATTACATTTGCTATGCAAGAAACCGCCACGATCTGCCTTCACGATGATATTCCACCTGCCACAGTGATGAAAATTACAAAAGACACGTATTAAATCCACCACAAAATGTGATTGACATCTCAGGTGTGAGAATCCCGAAGAAATTGAACCAAAAAATGATGATTTTAGCTTGCACAATTTTCTTATAGCACCTCTGTGCATTTGTTTTTGTCTTGCACTACAAGAAAGTCCAGGTTAATGATTTTCAAAATATTAAGCTAATGATAAGGGTTTAAACTTGGTTTAGGAGTTTCAATTTAACTTTTAGACTTTTTTAATCCATATAAGGCTTATATAAGCCCTTTGATTATAAAATCAAAGCAAAACTTGTAAAAATAAACTAAGAAATAAAAAATCATGAGAATTAAAGGAAAAAATCATACTATCTCTATCAACAAAATTTTCTAGAAATAAAAATTAAAAGCAAGCTTAAAAATATAAATAAAGTATCATAAACAATGGAAAACAAAAACATGACCTAACACTACCCTTGATTATAAGGCTCCCTCCCTATGGAGTTATCTTTAAGCCTTGGTCTTACTCCTTAAAATTGACTAGATAGTCGAGTTTCTTGTTCTTTCGTACTTGTTAAAGGAACTAAAGGATCATCCATAGTAGTATAATTTTAACCATTTTCTGGAACCTATGGATTATTTACGAAAAATGAATACTCTATCTTCTTCGGGATTTAGAAGAGTATCTTCAGGTATAGATTTATCTATTTTCCAGACCTAAAGGACTAAAATTACAGAAAAGAAACTTGTTCGAGCTCACTTTTATATTTTTCAAGCTATGTACCTAAACATGAAAAAGATTATGAGCATTCTTTATGTCATTATTATGCTCGTTAAAACTTAGTACAAGCATCGATTTTATTGTTGTCTATCCAACTCTCATAAATAAATGGAACTTTCTGAGTGATATTTCATTCCTTAACACTCGTTAAACTAAGGATACATGTTTTCTTTTGGAGCATTGAATGAGTGATAGTTTAAACCTTTTTTTGGACCTTGTGGACTAAGTACAAAAAAGGTATACCTTAGTTATTTGGAAGCTAAAAGAGTTCGCTTCTGGATTGTTTTACACATTTTCAGACTTGAGACAAAATTTACGAAAAATCACCCCCTAGACTCTTATTTGGAGTTTTCATACTCTCAAAACTATGAAAGTATCGACGAGCATTTATTAATTTAGGCTCGTAAAATCCATAGATGAGTGACATATCAAGCACTATCATCTCTTTCCTTCAAGCTTTCTTAAAAATGAAGAAAGACTCAAGTTGACTTTCTTGAACTCATTAAAAATTCACAAGAAATGAAGGAAGAAATACACTCTTTGGGTTATAATTTTGTTGGTAGCATGTAATCCTTGAACAAAGCACTAATTTAAGTCTCTCGATACTCATGTCCCAGTTTTTTACTTCTCAGTTCAACTATTACTTTGAGTCATTACTCCTCCACTTGTCCTGAATACATGGGGAATATGTTGATGTCTCCTTCATGACAGATAATTCTAGTTGTTCTCGTTGAAGTTTTAAAGTTGCCTTGGTTCATCTCTGTTTTGTGCTCACTATTCAAGGATATTTAACCCCTTGTCTGTTCATCTCGGTCCTTATCATTTTCATCTCTCAAATAATCTTGTGTACACCTTCTCCTATCAAGTCTACCAATTACTCATGTGACCTGCTAAAGGATTCAGTGCCTTCCTCTTTGCACATGACTTCCAATCAATACCTCATGCAGAAGAAGACCTTCAGTTTCAAATATAGTACCTTAGGATCCATTTCCCATATTGCTAGACTCCTCTACATTGGTTGTTAGTATAACTATGTAACTGACACTCGGATGGTATCCTTCCATGTTCAACTTCAACTTATGTATTTCACATGGTAGGATTCATACCGGTTTCTATGGATGTGGACGAAGACATTAGGTTTCAACCTATATAACCTAACTTTCTCAAGATTGTGCTATTCTCTATGACATTATTTTTAGTTATTGAAGATCCATCGTTGTACTATTGTGGCTTTGATCCATCATTGTACTATTGTGGCTTTGATCCACCATTGTAAAACATGTGTGTCCCTGTTTCTCATACTATACAATGTAAATGAATCTTGTAAAGGAGCTAGTGTTACACAATATTGAACATGGAATCCTTAGTGATTAGTTTGTACATGAACTTTATTTTTTTGTTTGTTTTAGGTACTTCTCTGTGACCTCGATACTGAGTCTCTCCAAGATAAAATATTTGGAATGTATTTTAGACATCGCTACCCTATGATCTCACACATTATGGGGCATCTGTTATACTAGGAATCGACACTTCTCCATCCGAGTACTAACACCAAATGTTTCAGTACACAAAAGGACAAGGTGGATTTAAGTATCCTAAACACTATAGATAAAATGAAGCCTTAATACATAGTTCTTCCTTCATCCTTTCTAGTCTTTATATAGAATTTCAACTTGCAATTAGGGTTCCCCTTGTGACAAGTCATGAGTCACTTGCAGGTCATCTCATATGCAACCTGCGAGTTATCTCTAAAATGTTGCACTCGCAAGTTTCCTTCATAGAACTCGCAAGTTAGCTGCGAGTTTCCCTTATATACACCCGCGAGTTCCATACAACAAATTTAAAAATAAAAATATGATTAGTTTAATGGCATTTGGGTTTGAAATAATAAATTCCCTAACTCCCCTAACCATCCTAGGACTCGTAACCTCTTCTCATTATCAAGTATAAATAGAGGGGAAGGGTCGAGGATAGGGGAAGCAAGTTGAAGATCAAGGTTATGCTTGAGGAATCCATTGGAAAGAGGAGAAAGAGAACTCATTTTCTTGGTCTGCAGAGAAGCTTGTCTCAGATAGGATTGTAATGTTTCCTAAAACTTTTTAATAAATTGTTTCTTTCTTCCATATTGTCTTTGTGTATGCCATTATTGTTATGAATCATGACATGTATTGTTCTTTACTGTTAAATGAAATAGCATTTTATTCATGCTTCTTTATATGATAGTAAGGGATATTGTGGAAAAATATCAATCTCTTTTTTAGGTACAGGAGATCAGAAGGCTGAGGAGCATCCAACGAAGAAGCTTAAATATTGTATCAACCACCAATGAAAAGGTACATGTTCCACTAACCTTATTTCTCCCATATATGTTTCTATAATCCTTGATGTCTGCAAGCCATACCCTAGTATTTTGGTGACCCTAAGACCCCAAGTCATAAGGTAGATATCCCTCACAATAGTCCTCCACTAATGAGTTGTTATATATATCTATATGTAGAGGTGGTTATATCCATGTACTACAAAGTGATATCATTGGATGAATACAAGTGTTAAGAGTGGCTTAATCATTTTCCACCAAGTTATGCTCCTATGTTCTATTTATTAATATGTTATTAGACCCCCTTTAATCTTAAGGGATTGGTATCAACTCCATGATAGTGATCCATGAAAGGTGAGGTATTGTAGCCCCTTGTGTTAGTGAACCATTAAAATTGTAGCCTATGTTGGAGAGTAATTTTTAACATTGTAAAATGAAGCAAAAAATAATAGCATCCACATGACATACTACATCAAGAGCATCCATTACTAATTATATTGAAATACTTCTTGTTGTTGGACAATTTTTTAGTGAATTATTTTTGGGGTCCCCTTACAATCCTAGTGGTGATATTGTTAGAAACCCATGTCAATCCTTCTCTTTACCGTGTTAGTATATTTTTGTTGGACGCATATGCTTTGTAAGTCGTCCCATAGTAATTGTTGATCCATAGTTTATATTGGCCCATGGTTTTGACCCATAGTATTGGCGCCTATTTTTAGTATATAAGTGTGTGTTGAGGCCAAGGAAGGCACCGTGAAGTTATTTTTTTATTGATCTTGCTCAAAGGAGGTTGCCCCCTCGAAGTGGCCTGCGATTAATATAAAAGTGATTTTGAGTTCTGCTACTATATCGTGTATTTTGATTAATTATTTGCTGCAGGGTCCTCACAGATATTCAATTTGCAGCATAAATAATTGATACCATTATGGAACATCTTTAATGAGTGATAGATCTAATACAGTTTATAGTATATATAATTGATATCGTTATGGAACATATTTAATGAGTGATAGATCTAATACATTAGTAAGAAATGTGATTTTTGTTGATAACAATGCATCTTCTCTGTTTAATTTTGTGAAGCTTATGATCCTCAGGAATGAATGAATTCAAATATGAAAGAAGGTTATAGAAGAGAGAGAAGCACGTTGAAGGTCACCACATACATGATTTTAAGGACACTTGTTGAATACCTACCTATGGATCGAATCGATAAACCATTGCAACTGTTGGATTCAAGACATCAAGATAGTGCTAGGGGTGTACCTCTCCTCTGGCTCCATGGACAAGGGATCCTGTTTCAGGTCAATTTTGGAAACTAGGGTTTTGCTTAGTAAGTGAATGTGAAATTTTAGCACATAGGTTTCAACTTTGCAACTTTCTCAACCGTTAACTTGTGGCTACCATTCTCACATGGAACCTTCCTAAACATGCTTGCATGACCCACCAAAACCTAGTTTTGATGCACAAATGGAATTTTATGCCCCAGATAGGGATTCAATGGGTGTCCCTGAAATATTGTACGAGGTGGGCTTCAAAGTTCCATATAATGATGATAGTGGATCGAATCGATGAACCATTGACTTCATTGGATTCAATAAACTGAGATAATGCTAGGGGTTTCCTTTTCCTCTGGCTCCTTGGATAAGGTATCCCATTTTAGGTCAATTTTGGAAACTATGGTTTTTCTCAGTAAGGGAATGTAAAATTTTTCCACATAGGGGTTGTTATCATCTTGTAATTTTCCTATGGTTGTGGTAGGAAGTCAGAGGGGTAACCATTGAAAACCAACCTTTAGGCTGTATTCTAGCCAATACATTCAGATAGGGATCTCTCTTTGTCACAAATATATTCACATGTACATTTGGATTTAAACAAGCAATCAAAAGGCTAGATTTATGAGGAGAACAAGATGTTTATAGATTTAAAGATTGTAAGACAAATAGATAAGAAATACCATTTGGTCCATGGAGTCATAGTCTGAATCATTCAAGGGTATTAAAACAAATAATGAACAATGATCTTCCCTTTTTCATTCTGAGGCAAACTAAGTGCAATATTCAGCCAAATATCTTCAAGTGGTGGTAGGAGAAAGGAGAAAAAGTCCAGTACAGGAAGGGGCACCTATCTATGGACGAATCCCTTGAAGACACCTTTAGCAAAAACAAAAAATAAGGGAAATAACAGAAATGGAGCATCTAACAAGGATGAATTCCATAACAATCATCACAAGCGCATTACAAATGCACATCTAATTAAAGGAGCACTTAATAAAATGAATTCCTCACATATAATATAGAAAGCATTAGCAGGAATTTACAAATATGAAAGTGATATAAATAGGAAACACAAACTAAATATTAACATTGTAATGAATCTCATAAAATCGGATAAACATTTTCATTATCTCTTCCAAGAAACTTTTCTAGGCTACAATCTAAGCACAAAGGCTTCAAAAATCTGAAATTGTAATCAATCCTCAAACCCACTTTTCATCCTCCAAAGACGTTACATTTATAGTGTTATGGCTCCCAAGACCAACCTCAAAACAAAGCCTAATTAGGTGACAAAAATAGGGAATCAATCTCAAATCCTTAGAGTATATCTTGATAGCCATGAGGTGGCACATTCGCCATGATTTTTACATGAAACTGGAAATATGGAATGTCTTGACATTGTTTGCTTGAAAAGTGTTGTTGACCTATTGTATGATAATATATGCATCTCCAAAGATCTTGAGGCACATGATCCCCATTTCCTTGGAAGCCTTCACCTCTAACAGTAAGGCTTCATATTCTGCTATATTGTTAGTAGTCTTGAAACCAAGTTTATAAGACAAATGGATAGCTTATAGGACCTAGGATTACTATGGGCTTGTCATCTTGCAAGTTCACAAATTTAGCATCTATCGATGTCCTTGGATGAAGAGATTTCAGTATGGATGACTTGAAGGCCTCATTCTTCATAAGCTCTATCAAAGGAAAAGGGATTTTCAACTTCTGGATTTCTGACTCAATATTGAAAGAATAGGATATTTTGTCAGAAGTTCTTACCTCCTATGGTGGGGATTTGAGTTGAACAGGATCATGGGTTGATGGTTGTAATGGCCTTGGATGTTGTCTTAGAGGAACATCCATCTTCTTTTGCAGGAGCAACAATCTTTTTAGCATTAGCAGCAGGCTGCTTTGTGGGGACAGGACTCTTCTTCACAGGAGAAACAACTCTGGATCTCAAATTATAACCTTGTTGAGCCATTTTTTGATACAATGACTCTCCCATGATCTTCTCATTCATGAGGGATTCCTCATAATTTACTTGTGTCAAGAAAGAGAGATCTACTTCATCTTCCATACAGTTGATATTGTCTTCTTCCTCCCCTTCTTCCTGAGGAAACTCTTATTCTTCTTCTAGCATAGCATTCTGAAAAGGAGCTTTGATTCTTTGATCCTCAGCTTGATTCCTATCCCTTTGAAGGATCTGAGCTGGTGGGTCATTTCTTCTGTAAGGGAAAAAATTAGGGTTTCTCGAAGCAAAATAATTTGGCCCTTTACCTCTCATAGGTAGTTTCCCTCAGTCTTTCAGTCTAGACATCTCAACTGTTAAACTATCCAACATCTTGGCCATTTTCTTGATTTTATTTGCTGATGAAGAATCCCCTAGAGGATCTGAGGGTTTCTTCCTTATGTCCAGTTTTCCCTTAACCTTCTGAGATGCAATGATATTGGATTCAACTTCAAGAGCAGCATCTTGCATGAGTGACAGAGAAGCTGGTCTTCTTTCTCTGAGAAGAAGACATAATTCTGAATCAAAGGCATTGGCATAGGTGATTTTGGTTGAAGTGTCAGTTGGATTGATTTTAGCAGGGATTGAAGTGTCAGTTGGATTGATTTTAGCTAAATTCAGTGATATAGTAGAGGTGGTCTCTTCTTTCTCCCCAATGCTTCAAAAATATGTCATCTAGGGCTTCAATTCCTGCTATTGATCTAGGAGGAAACACCTTGAACCATTTCCTAGCCTGACCATCTAGACTTTGCATGAAAACCCTAGTCCACACATCCTCTTGTTCAATGTTTATATTCTCAGCATAACTGTAGAATGCCTCTAAGTGTTCTTCAGCTGTGAAATCACCCTCCCCAGTGAACTTAGGCATGTATTTTAGATAATCTCCAGTAGGCATAGCAGCAAGGGGGTTGCGACGGAATTAGAGGGGCATATATGGCAACAAGGATCCTTTCCATTTTGGTCAGAGGGACATTCATATTGAAAGTGGGTAAGGAAAGGGCAGAAAAAGATACTGCTGGTGTGGGTAGTAGTAGATTTATCTCAGTGAAGTCGTCAGGGATTGGATCTACACAAGCAACAGTGCTTAAATATTCCTCAACCCTAAATTTCTCTGATGTATTTATAAATTCCTAAGAACTATATGTTTCAGAAGAAGAATATTTAAATGGAGGTCTATTTGATATAACAATAGAAATACCTCTGGAAATACCTGATCTAGCTCCACTTGCAGCTCTGGAGGTCGGTCTTAGTGAAGACCTAGCTCTTCTTAGAATCTCTAATGGATCTAAAACAGGTGTTATTGATGGACCTTGAGGGTTTTCTTTGGTACTTGGTCTTCTTGAATCCACCTTATTCCAATGGAGTCACCAGATAGATGATTACAACCAAAATAGTGTCTAGACTTTGTCTATCATCAAAGTAGGATCTATGCCGTCCCCCATGAAAGCTAAGCTTCAATATCCTCACCTGAAAAATGGCATCAATTTGTTATCACTCCAGGAAACTCCTCTAAGTTGCAGCTCGAGGATGCCTGGTAACTTAAATGGTTTTAATGGTTTTTCTAAATGGATCAAGTCAGATGACCTAAAGGACCTCACACACTTAACAAAATGCATAAAAATCAATCAAAGATAAGGCTTCTAACCACCAATGTTCATAGGGTTGATAATAAGGTGAATAAATGGAAAACTTACTATGCTGGAAGATTCATATATAAAGAAATCACATATGAATGGCTAATCATGACAAGGAAAAATACTTGTAATTTAACTCATCAACACATAGATAGGATGACAACTATCTGGCATTTGATAAAAAGAATAAACTTGAATCAAACATTCAAGCACAAGTACATAATAAAAAATATATGGAACCTAAACATATAATGACAAAAGAGCTTATATTAAATGATGAATAACATGAGAATCTTGACAACAATAAGGGTCTAAAAGTCTCCGAAGTCGAACCCTCACTTCAACATAAGTATTAGGATTTATAGCCTTTACAAAATTTATTTCAGATCTGAAAAAGTTGGATCTGATTTACTAAAGATAAATAACATAACTGTTTTTGCAAAATTAGGTCAAAAACCCTAATTTAAGTGCTAGTCTATCTAACTCTAATACTTGTTCATTCCTTGAAATCTTTAAAAACTACAGTGATTACTGAAGTAGAGCATGACTTGTTATCTAACATATAAGTCATGGTTTGTCAAAAGCAAGTAGGGTTTGTGACCCTTTTCACCTTGATGGTATCCTCAAAACAGGAACAGAACCCCTCCACTGGTGCTTTTCATCAATTTTCAGCTTCATAATTCACCCCTGAGGTGTTTGCATCCGCCAAAAATGGTTCTGTGTGTAAACATATATTTATGCACCCTTTTGTGCTTTTCTTGGTTAAGCAAACAAAATCCTGGGTCCGTAAGTAGTCAAAAGCTCTACTTTTGGTGGCTAATGAACAATTGTTGCGTTCTCCTAAGCCACCGAAAGCTCTATTTTTTGCAAAATTTTCATTAGTCTTTTAATCATCCTTTTACAGCTTTTACCTCTATCCTTCCGGTATTTCTTCAATTTGCATAGGGATTGATAGAGAAGCAGCATCATGAGCTGCCTCAGGATCCTAAAATCTTGTTGTTGTCGCTGTTAGGATTTCCAGCGCAAAGTGAGCTTGAGAGATAGGGTTTGAGTTTTTCTTCTGCAACCTCGATTATCTGATCATTTTGTAGAGCCTGGAGTTGTCCTTAATTAATCTCCATGTACAAGGGATCATGTTTTAGGTCAATTTTGGAAACTAGGGTTTTGCTTAGTAAATGAATGTGAAAATTTAGCACATAGGGGTTAACTTTGAAAATTACTAAACCATGAACTTGTGGCTAGCGTTCCAACATCAAACATCCCTAAACACGCTTTCATGACCCAGCGAAAATATGTCTTGATGCATGATTGGAATTCTATGCCCTAGGTAGGGATTCAATAGATGTCCCTAAAATCCTGTAGGAGGTGGGATTCAACGTGCCATAGAATGATGATCATGGCTCGTTGCGATGAACCATCAACTCGTTGGATTCATGATATCAGGATAGTGCTAGGGGTGGCCCTCTTCTCTGGATCCATGGACAAGGGATCTTGTTTTAGGTCAATTTTGGAAACTAGAGTTTTGCTTGGTAAGCGAATGTGAAATTTTAGAACATAGGGGTCAACTTGGTAAATTCCTCGACCATAAATGTGTGTCTAACGTTCCAACATGGAACATACCTAAACATGCTTTCATTACCCACCGAAACCTAATTTTGATGGATGGTTGGAATTATATGCCTCGGGTAGGGATTTAACAAGTGTCCTTGAAAGCCAGTAGGAAGTGGGATTCAACGTGCCATATAATGATGAATGTGGCTCAAATCAACAAATCATCAATTTCATTAGATTCATGACATTAGGATAGTGCTATGGGTTGCCCTCTCCTATGGCTCCATTGACAATGGATCCTGTTTTAGGTCAATTTTGGAAACTAGGTTTTTGCTCAGTAAGGGAATGTGAAATTTTTGCACATAGGGGTCAACTTTGCAAATTCATTGACCAAGAGATTGTGGCTAGAATTACCACATGGAAAATTTATAACACATTATCATGACCCCCTGAAACCCAGTTTTGATGAATGATTGGAATTTTATGCCCTGGGTAGGGATTCAACAGGTGTCCCTAAAAGCCTGTAGGAGGTGGGATTCAACATGCCATAAAATGATGATCGTGGATCAAATCAATGAATCATTGACTTTATTGGATTAATGACATCAAGAGAGTGATAGGTTTGGCCCTACCTTATGGATTCATGGACAAGATATTTTGGTTTAGGTCAATTTTTGAAACTAGGATTTTGCTTAGTAAGTGAATGTGAAATTTTAGCACATAGGGGTCAACTTTCCAAATTCCTTGTTTGTGAACTTGTGGATAGAGTTCCGACATGGAACCTCCCTAAACACACTTGTATGACCCATCGAAACCCAATTTTAATGCATGGTTGGAATTCTATGGCCTAGGTATGGATTTAACTGGTGTCCCTGAAATCCTGTAGGAGGTGGGCTTCAATGTGCCTTAGAATGATGACTGTGGCTCAGATTGATGAATCATCAAATTCATTGGATTCAGGACATCAGGATAGTGCTAGGGGTGTCCCTCTCCTCTGGCTCCATGGAGAAGGGATCTTAATTTAGATCAATTTTTCAAACTAGGTTTTTGCTTCGTAAATGAATATCAAATTTTAACACATAGGGTTCAAATTTGCAAATTCCTCAACCATGAATGTGTGGCTAGTGTTCCAACATGGAAGATACCTAAACATGGTTGCATGACCCACCAAAACCCATTTTTGATGCACGGTTGGAATTATATGCCCTAGGTAGGGATTCATTTGTTAGTTTTGTACCTAGGTAAGTGTTCCCCTAAGTGACTTTACCCTTAGTCACTTAGAGAGGAGACATAAAGTGACCCTTGCATTAAATGACTCAAGTGAAAGAATTTAATTTGACTTTAGAATATAAAGTCACCTTTTGATAAATTTAAGTGCGTGAGTGAAATTAATATTTTGAGAAATAAAATATGAGCAATTAATTTCATCCATTGATCTAGTCTAATCTCCACTGTTAGATTAGATGCACCCTAGGGTTCACTCAAAAAGGAAAGGGAAAGGAATTTTTCCTCATTCTTGAGAGAAGAAGCGCTGAGAGAGCTAAAGAGAGAAGAAGAAGAGTGTGGGCATGATTTTCGAGACAAATTGCCAGAGAGATTTTGGTGGGCATGAATTTCGAGACAGCCCTTATTATTTTGCATAGAACCTAAGGAGTATACAATTGCATTTATTGCAGGAACAAATTTTGAGGAAGTACAAAATCCGTACTGTACGTTTTTGGGCCTGGTTTCCAAGGCACATTTTCGACATAGCAATCCAGGGAGAGGACAAGCACAGGCTTCGAGGTTGATGACAACATTTTTCAGGCACAGTTTTTTAGGACTGTATGGAAGAATTCAATGATGTCCACACTGTATGGATTTTCTGTAGTGTATGCATAGAAATCGAGGCAAAAAATTTTCTCTTTCTACATAGAAATCAAGGCTGAAGGTTGCTGCTATTTCGACATTGTTTTCGAGAAAAATATTGCATAAAAATCGAGGCAGCATTTGCAAAGAAAATGAGGCAACTTGCTGGGTTGAGATAAGTTGGATTTTGACTCTAAATTAATGTCTGATTTTTCCTGAAGAAATAGTAAGACTCTCTCTCTCTCTCTCTCTCTGACTGTTTTTCCCCTTGTGAGTTTTTCCAGGGCCATTGGCCAAAAATTTCTAAGTACTATGTGTTGAATAGCGTGCTTATATTTTATGTTTTGTGAGTAAAACATTGTAGTTACAATAGTGTTTTAAGTATGAAAGTTTTATGTTTATTTCCAGTCATTAAATTTTTGGGTTTGCATATAAACTGAGATAAATTTTACTTATAAACCAGAGGCTGAAAACTTGTAAAAATTCTACATGGTATCATATCTAAGTGGGACAAAAAACTAAATATTTGCAGACTGACAATCATTTCCATAATTCAGATTTTTTTTTGTGACAGTAGTACATTTTGATGAAACTTGTTCTTTGAGAAAAATTACTTCCATTGGGTTGAGAACAAAGTATAGGTTGGATGGGGCAGTGAATTTTGTCTCATGGAAGGCAAAGATTTTGCTTGTGTTGAGGGAGAATGAGTTGTGGGAGGAGGTAGTTAGAAACACTACAACAAATCTCATTGTCATTCCCGCTGCTACTGATGCAGTATTGTTTTTAGCCTTTAATAAGAAATATATTAAATCCATAGAATTATCTTAGATATTGTTAAATATCATGTTATACCTCACATTTTAGCAAAGGATCATGCACATGAAATGTGGACTGCTTTGCTCGGATTGTTTGAGAGTTCCAATGAGAATAGGAAGATGGTTCTAAGAGAGAAGCTAAAGAGTATCAATATGGTCAAAGGGGAGGTTTATATGACTTATCTTACTAGGATCTCTCAGGTGAGAGATGAGATTTCAGCTATTGGGGTGGCGGTTACTAGTCTTGAGCTAGTGTGTACAGCCTTGAATGGGGTGATTGCACCTTGGGTTGTGTTTGTACAAGGTTTTGTGGCTAGAGAGAACTTACCATCTTGGGATAGGGTATTTGATGGTTTTTTTCAAGAGTAAACTCAAAGGGGTCTTCTACAGTGTAGTGGTTCTACTAGTAGACAAGATGAGGAGGATGCGGCATTGACAGCAGAGAGGAAGAAGAAGAATAAGAAGGGTCCCAAGAAGAGTGGGGCCAAGAAGTAGGACGGGTAGAATATGGATCTCATAATTGTAAAGTGCTTTTCATGTCACAATATGGGACACTATGCTAGAAAGTATCCTAACAAGAAGAAGAAGCAGCAATAGACAATAGCTTCAGCGGATGCCGATGACTTTGCCACGAGATTTTAGAGTGAGTTTTCACTATGCACTGGGCATGTTGAGATTGAGAGAGCGTCTATTCTCACTAGATTGGATGATCCAGGAGGATATTGGTGGCCACCAACCTATTCCATTTGGACCCCCACCATTGTTTCTTTCAATTTTCCATTTTCCTTAATTGTAGCAAAATTTACTATTTTTGGCAGTTTTCGGGTTCTAAACTTCTGGAGCCGTTTTGAGGCCCTAAACGATGTTTTTTCAGCATCGAATGGTCAAGAAAATATGAGTCCATTCTGGACTTTCTATTTGATGCTTATGGATGTAGTCCATGAGTAGATATTTATAACGATGTATCATGTGCGTCAAACTGAGTTAGTATGCCAAAGTTACGACCCCGAGAAATTGATGTACCAAGTTACCCAACGGGCCCCACATTCTAGTGTTTCACCTCCTAGGGTTAGGTTTTTGGATGTGTAGGGTTTCCATTGTTTCTCAATAATATATAGGAATTTGAGCCTCATTGTAACACAGAGTTTAGAGGCATGTAGCCGCCACATCTCTTCTTAGAGATAAGCTACCAGCACTCTAGCTAGTTTATTTCCATTCTATCTATAAACAAATTTCAGTTCTTTGATTAATGAAATGAAGTGTTATTTCCACTGCATATTGGTTTGTATGGTTATTTGTGTATTTTGTTTCATTCCTGCATAAATCCAGATCAGTGGTATCAGAGCTATTTGCTCATTCTCGATCCTTCTTTGCATGCCCCCAACAAGGGCGGGGTATAAAGAGTTAGGGCTTATTCTGGTGTAACCTTTGCAAGATCAGCCTCACAAATCCTGATGGCCTCCCATGGGGCACAAAAAGAAATATGAGGGCATATAATATCCTATCAAAATGTTGCTCGAGGAGGCCCTTGAAAAATGAAGGAACGCGATGATCGATAACTTCACCCAGATCCTTCAATGACTTCCCACTGGTAGTGCAACTGCATCTAGCAGCCACTCTAGAGGTGCAACCCCTTTTAAGGTAGAAGTAAAATTCAACATTCCCATATTTGATGGCCGAATAGATGTAGATGCCATAGATAGATGGTTGAATCTATTAGAAGCATATTTTTTGGTTCAGGACTTTTTCGATTGGGAAAAGATTACTTTTACACTACTCAAAGCCGCTCCCCATGTAAAGGAATGGTGGGAAACCTACTATGAGAGAAAGGATGAGGAGGAACCCTCTCTGTTCTTAGTCGTACCCACTTGAAATTCATTCTGAGATGTCATAAAGGAACAATATTATCCCATGGGGAGCTATGATGACAAGTACATATAATGGACTACACTGCGGCAGTAAAGAGATCAAGATGTGCATGAGCTAATGAATCTATTCCAAACCTTGCGCATCAAGTTCGGTATCAAATATTCAAAGAAACATTTGGTGTTGAAGTACCGCAGTTGTCTACACAGATACATTCAAGAGTAAATGGATTTCCTCGAAATCTCCTCTCTTGGTACGGCATACCGGTATGCTGCCAAAATTGAGCAAAAATTCAAACAGAAAAATGGATACTTTGGATCTACGAATTAGAAGCAAGTGAAAGGTTCCCCCAAACCATAGAACCAAGGACACATCCAAGGCATGGTGACTCGAGAAAAATTTCCAAATCTTCAAGCAAAGAGCAACACTGCGAAGCCAAAGAAGGAAGTGGGAAAGTGGTGTGAGTTCCATAAGAGCCCCACTCACAACACCAGTGAGTGTCGGGCCAAGCAGTCACTAGTGGCTGAGATAAAGGCTTTTGAATCATATGCATATGCTATGTTGGGTGTTATAATGTCTAAAGTGATCCACCTATTCTTTAATTATCAACCAAGGTTGGCAAGCTTATAGTTGACACAAAATATATGCGAAGGTAGAGAGTGTCGTGTAAATATTTTAACAAACAAAAGATCGAAAGGTATTTCAAAATGAAAAATTGAGTCAAAACTTCCTAAAAATGCAATTAAGCTAACTAAACTAATATAAAAGATTAACTAAACAAATAATCTATCTTATAACTTTGGACTGAAAAAGATATGATCAACAACTTACTTATTCAAAAGGAAAACTAAAGTGCAAGGAAGACTTAAATTATAAGCAACTAGAAAACTTAATAGATAAAAGTCAATAAGGAAAACTTTAAAAAGAAGCAAGTAGAAAACTTAATAAAGAAAAATTTAATAAAAGAAGCAAGTAGAAAACTTAATAAAGAAATATCTTTAGGTTCTATCCTACAAGTTCATTCAACAATAACATAATCATAAAAAGACAACCTAAAAACATACTAAGGAAAACACTAAATCTTGCATGCAAACAAATAAATCAATTCAAAAGGAATAGACACAAAACCATACAACAATAAGACAAAATCAGAAACAAAATTTAAGAATAACTTAAACTACGTTCAAAGTAAAAGAATTAAGGAAAATGATAAAACTTTAATAAATAATTTAAAACAACTAAACTTTAACTTAAATGTTAAACAAAACTATTATTTAACTATTATAGACAAAGCATAATTCAAACATTAGCAAAACAGAACTGAAAACAATCTTAAAATACATAAAAAACACAAAAAATAGAACTAAGGGTTGAATGATAGACTGAACTGTGGGTCTGAAAGGGTGGCTGAATAACAGACTGAACAGGCTGTCCAAATGACAGGTTGCATAGTAAAAATGGTAAAAACTAACCTAAATGAACTAATCTTCAGCTAAAGCCATGCAGATGTAATTCTAATGCATTGGAATAGTAAATAAACCTATTTAACACCAAATTAACCTTAAACTAATTCATGAACAAAATGAATCATTTGCATATTAAACTAATAAATAAATTCGAAATTAACTTGCATAAATACAAAACAAGAAAGGAATTAACAAAATTGAATCTATTCTAAATTCATGAAAACAACTTATTCTATATTCTTGAAAATAAAGACTGAAAGTAATGCCAGAAATGAAAATAACTAGAAACAAAATGAATAAAAGCAAATAATTGAAAGCAAGCTATGCGTGCATCTAACTAATTAACTTCGAAATAAAACTAAATTAATGTGTTACAGAAAACAAATAGGATTTCATTTACTATAATCTAATGGAAACAAACTAGAAATTAAATTAGACTAGATAAAACAGAAAAGAAACTAAGCTAAACAAAGAAAATTAACCTCTGGTTGATGAGGGGCCCTCTCAACAATTAGGGGTGGTGCCTAGCTAACTTCTACTTAAACGCAATCTTCAACAGCAATCCATAGAACTCTTTATTCAGATGGTGGAACCGAAATACAAAGTTCAAGAGTAAATTACAGCAAGAACTCTTCTCCTAACTCTACTAACTGACTAATTTTCTAGCTAACTTCAACTCTCTCACATAGGTTGCTTTATATAATGATTTGCAGGGATGAGCAAGTCAACGCTTTAAGGGTCGACTGCTCTCTAATTTTAGTTAATCTTAAAGGTGTTTTAACTGATCACAGGCCAATGCAAAGGCATCTTCTTTCTTTAGCATGAACAGTCTTTAAAGGTGGCATACAGGCTTCTCTTTAGCATGAACAATCTGCAGAGATGGCCCACAGGTTCCTTCCTAAGCGCAGTAGGTGACTGATGGCGAAAAAAGGAGAGCGTAGTGGCGCATCTTCTAGATCGTGGGTTGAATGCAATAGTCCAGCGCATGGATGTTAGATGTGGTGGAGAGTGAAGGAGAACACAGGCTGGAAAGTATCTAGAACACATCTCCAGTACCAAACGCGTGGATAACCAGATCGTTTGTAGCAGTTTCACGATTTAAATGGCCTAATTAATTCTCAGCAACGCGCAGTCTGATGGGCGATCTAGACGGAGTCTGAACGGAAGGCTGGGACGTGAGATGGATATGTTGGGAATCAATCTAGGGTGAATTGAGTGTCTATCTGCTGACGTGCTTCAGGACTGGAGCCTACAACAACACCTTTCAACATCTGGCAAACCACCAGCAAATTTCACACAATGGGATGAATGACGAGCTGGACGCCGAGTTGGACATGCTGTGTGAAAAGTAGGATGAATGTGTTTTGCGTATTAACTTGTCCCAAAAATATTATAAAACCTGCAAACGATTATACAAACCAATTAATACATCAAATATGCTTTAATGATGTTATTTTTAATTGATTAAACCATAAAAATGATAATAATAAAATAATTTCATATAAAACTTAAAAACACTCATACCTGAGGTTGAATAATGATCCGTGTGTCATAAAATATACAAAATAAAATAAAATATATGGTTAAATGAGTATTTTATCTACAAAAAATGGTAACAAATCTAGGATCAACAATCCCCCAAACCAGAGAAATGTCAGGTCACACTAAGAAAAAAGAAAGAAAAGCAATTTAGGAAGAAGGCGAACTAGCAGCTGCCTTCAACTTGGCAGATAAAGAAGGTAATTTAAACGTTCATTATTTTAGCCTGTTATTTTAAAAAAGCATATCTTTCATGTCACACATTGTATGAAAATTAGAAATGACTTTATTAGATTTTCAACATTCTTAATTTAACAGTTTTCAGGTTCAAAATAATTTTATCATTTATAAAGTTTAAAATTAATTCAACCATGTCCAAAGTAAAATTTTGGGCATGTTGAATATACAAAACATAAATTTCATTTTGAATAAAAAGATTGATTAGTTTCATGCATGATTGAGTAAGAGAATAGAATTATTAACAGTGAAATATAAGTAAAAACTTTTTGCCCAAAAAAAGAAGGAATTGGTTAGAAAATTTAATCATAAGTATTATAATATCATCATTTTTCTCATATTACTATTTGATATTTTATTTTCCTTCATTCGATTCTTCATATGGTAAGACCATATTGAATTTTGCTGTAAAATATGCTTCAAGCTATAACCAAATTCCACTGTTTATATTCCTGAAAATACTTATCATTTGTTAGAGTTAAATAGATTTATCATAAGTAAAAATAATCTAAGTCAAATCCATCTTCCCCCAAACCAAAGAGATGGCGTGTCCTCAATCCAGACAGAGAGAGGAAATAATGGTTCCAAAAAATATATAAAGAATGATAGCATGCTGTGAATTAGTAAAAAAAATTAACTAGTAAATGGAAATGGTTCAGAAATGTGTATTCATGAAAAATAAAACAGTGCTGAGAAAGACCATGTAAAATGAGAATAATATAATTAGAAGAAAAAAACTAGCCATCCATCCCTCATTGAAAAGATATCCTGTCATCGTCAAGTATTTTAAGTGTACCCCAGAGTGTGTGAGATTTACAGCTATAGGTCCCATTTCTAAGATAATGACATCTTAGATACACTACTACATTTTGATCCAAAATCCGACGGAAAAATCCGACGGCGCGTGGATTTCTTTTTTTAAACCCACCAAAAATCACAAAGATAATTTTTTTTTTTAAAATGTGGCCATAAGTGTCGCTTAAGCGACGACTAGTCTCATAAGCGTTGCTTAAGTGATGTATAGCCTCATAAGCGTCGCTTAAGCGACGGCACATCAAATTGGTCAATTATTTAAATAAATACACTTAATTGGTCAATTATAAACATTTAATTTCAATTTTCATGGTCATCTTCATCTTCATCAAATAGGGTCATATCATGTTTGTTGGCAATTATGGTTTTTCCCCTTCTCTTTTCCTTTTGACTGGATATATATCTTTTTCTTATTTAGTATGAACTGCAATTCTGGTATGTTGACTTTTACATCATTTTTTATTTTAGCATGGGGATCTTCAAGTCATGCAAAGTTTAATTTGCTTCATTTCTATCCTTTGTAAATAATAGGCCCAACTTGTCACATGGTAATCTATGACTAGTCCAATTGTCCAATTTTACATTACTAATAGTGTTTTCCATCAAGATACCATGTATATCC
>LPNX011000008.1:776835-892295 GCA_001517045.1 Pseudotsuga menziesii
ACAACAAGAAATGGACCCGCGAAGAGAAGTGGTATTTATCCTCACAACAAAGTTCCTTAATAATACATTGCAGACAACAACGAAGGATAAGGATGGATATGGAAGCTTTGGGCAGGAAGTTGGGTCTTGCAGAGAACAAAACATCCATTAGAAAAGCTGAGGAGCTGAGGCGCCTTAGCAATGTGCATTTTGATTCATCGACATTTGGTGTGGTATGTCAATCCAAAGAATCCTCTCAGGCTTATAGCAGTACTTTAATTTTTGCACTGTATTTTGTATATAGCAGACAAAAGGGACCTTGATTCCTTTTTTTGTTCATAGGGCAAGGTCTGCAAATCTGTGCTATGCTTTGAGCTAGCCACTACCAAGTGAATCTCTAAATCTTTCCTTATAAGAGCTTTGTTCTCTTCTGATAAATGCCAAACTAGGTTTTATACCCAACTAGATTTTATATTCTGTTCAGATTTTTCAATACATATCAATAGATCTATACGGAGTTGATTGCCTGGAATTGCTTGTGGGTTTCTTATTTCTTACTACACTGAGAGAAGCAAGGTGTTGGGGTTGGCGTGGGAGTGATCTTTCCTTCACACTATGCTCTTTGTATAATGTTTGAAGCTGAGAGAGTATATCTAGAATGATATTTGCCAGCTGTGATAGCTCCCCTGTATGGCCAAAATGAACATTATGGCGCAGAATTCTGCTAAACCTTATGAAGTATTCAATTTCAAACAACTTGTCTCTGCCCAATTTGAGGAGGGAGTCTACAGGAGGTTCGCCCTTTATGTAGTTAGATTACCTTTGAAGGAGATGTAAATAAAACCAGCACTGGAGGTGACCGTTTGGCAGTTCTATTTGTTGTGATTTGGCCAGCACACATCCTACAGGAAATCAGAGGCTTGGAGGGTTATAAAAATGAACCAATGAATAGTGGGCCTTACCCTCAGCAAAGAGACAAATTTGACATTAACTATGTGCTTGACAGCCTGCTGACTAAATACGTTTCGATGCATATATAGTCATGAGTTTTATTGTGAATGACAAGATAGGATCCAATGATGAAAGATCTAAAAAGATTGCATCCTTTGGAAAACTATACAAATGGCAGCATATAAGGAAAGACCCATCCTAAAAATCCACATCAGCAGTGCAATAAATCTTAAGCTAGGTCAACTTATTGGCAGTTAGGAAAGCTGTTGAAAGTAGTTTTTGTGACAAGAAAATAGCAAGGGAAACTAACTAAAACTACAAATCATAAATGAAGATTAGACACGATCCTGTTTTGATCTAAGTCGACCTGTAAGCAAACCTTTGAGGGTTTTGTGCATGCCTTTTCCTCTCTTAATCTCAAGCAGAGGAATCAATTTAGGAAGAAAAAACAGTGTTTCTTCTGTAGAGAAAAACACTAAAGAAAGTATCCCACACAACAGAAAAGGCTCATACTTAGTATGCATACACTGTCTTAGCTTTATGAGGTTTCTTTCCTCTTTTTTCAAACAGTCAAAGGTAGCTAGGTGGACCTGCATGTAGGGTTACTAGAGATCTGTATATTCAGATTTGAAGAGCTGAGCAAGGGTTAGACAGTTGATTTTGGAGCATTGATTATAGCTGCAGAACAACTCCTCATTCTCTCATCCACCACACCTCAACCACTACCACCATTTCCAGCAAGGAGACCTTTGACAACCTATCACCTGTCATCCACTATGATGCAGAAAATCTCTTTGGTAATAAGTGACTAAACCAATTATACTTATTCTAGTTCTCTGAGTTTTTGTTGTTAATGATTAAGTTGTTGGTATTGATCGGTAGTTATATGCTCTTTCTTTGATTCTTCTTTCACTCAAGACACAGCTCTTTTCAGCTCATGTCCATTTAATTCCATGCTATGGCCACTTTTAAAACATGATATCAACCATTGAAACTTAATGCTTGAAATTGACCCTCACTCTTAACTGTTCTAGGACAGTCAACGAGGGGTTTATGGTCACAATTTCATTGTATGTTTATGGTGACCTTTTCTCAGTGAGAGCTAGAGCCAGATATGGATATGATCCAGTATATGGATAGTATACAAGAGTGATCATTGATGTTTTGCAATTATATGAAAGAGCCAGCATGGTCGGTATAATTAAGTCCTTAAATTATGGAAAAGACAATAAAAGGTCCATAACCTTATCCAAACTTGCACCATCATGTGGGGCTTGCATCCCAAATGTTTCTAACATGAAGGGAACTAAAGCTCCCCAAACAACGTACTCTTTGATGCCTATATCACCATCCAACAGAGAGAAAATTTGTTTGCAAATTTCTTTGCCAATAGGATTAAGTAATTCTACACGTGGAGTAACTCTCTTCAATCTTCTCAACTTCTCTAATACAAAGTCAAATGCTTTTAAGTACCAGAAATTAAGATAAAATACTCACATAAAATATGTCAAGTGGCGAGGCTTAATGTCATATGGAAAGTGAGTTGAGATTCTGTTACTTTTATCTGTAGGTATGAAGCATATGATGCAATTTCTGACTTGCCATTGAGAGTTGGGAAACGTGTTCAAATTACAGCAACAAATGTAGTAAATTTGAATATCACATCAGCAAATGTAGAAACACTTGTAGGATCAATACTTGCTTGGAGAAAACAAGTAGATCATGAACAGTAGGCCCGTATGGCAATGCAGCTTGAAAAGGTTTCTATTTGAGATAATATACTTTCTTCCTAGTTAATGTCTAAGTGTTTTCTTGAAGCTGTTTCATATGATTTTCATATAGTTGCACTAATTTATACTATTGAGTTTTTACTCCTCCCAATGAAAAACAGGATATTAATGAATATGGCAGACATGTATTGAATCGGAATGCATCTGCTCTAGAAGTTGATGATTCTAAGAAATTAATCATAGAAAATAGACTTGGATGTGATTTGTATCCGACAGTGCAGAGACAATTTTGAAGATATTAAGCTATTGAAGCCTGACAGTAATGTTCATGTGCACTTTCCACCTCCAAGATTTCCTGACAGATTGAACGTTGTCACAGAGACAAAGGCTTCTCGATACTATGTTGTTGTTCATATTTTAGATGCAAGGGTATAAGAGATTCATTCTGTTCTTATCCTTTGTTTTCCTATGGTGACTAATTGTTAATATTTGTTTTTGATGGTATTGTGCAAATCTGGGTTTTCTTCTTGCTTTGTTTCATAGGAGTTAATGTTGACTGAAGATGGCAATGGCCAAATTTTTTTTTGTTCTCTCCATTTAGTAACCACAACACAAGCATCAGAGGATCAAAAGCCTTTTCCTCAGAGTGCAAGGTCTAGATGTCTTAGGCCATTGATGATAGAAACAAACAATCATGTAGTTGGTGCAGTAAACTGGAATGAAGTGTTTATATTTGAAGTTCCTCATCAGGTACTTTTCGCCACAATAAATTTCTCTACATGCAACTTAATCATGCCAAATAGTATATCAGGGCAGTTTTTTGTACTCTATTTTTTATTAGTTCAGTATTCCTGCCCTGTACATTCTCTTGTCACACTTGTCATTCTCTCTTATTTTTTTTTTGGAAGTATATCTCTCTATTTTGCTTCAGATTATGAAATGGTTTTAGTATAGAATAAGGACAGAAAAACAAATTTCCTTAACATTTTGAATTGTATGTGCTTTCTACATAGGGCTTAACAAGCTTGGAGGTTGTGGTAACAAATCTTTTAGCAAAATCAGGAAAAGGTAAGCATCAACTGTTTTTTGTCATTGAAAATTTAGTTTTACTCTCCATTTGTCTTAATATGTCATTGCAACCTGTTTGAATGTGTTAAAACACATCCTTCTATCTATTATGTTTGTTACTGAACTTTTCTAGGCTCATTGCCCTACTCTTTTGGCTACCTGCCGACATTAATAAAATTATCATATCTGAAACTTATTGTGTTTTCTATAACTCGGGGAGTGATTTGTATGTCATATGTTTGATCCTTTCCAACACCAACTGATGTAGAAAAAAGTACAGAATATTTAGGTTTGCATTGCAGCCATCTACTCGTATTGTCATTCGTCAACTATTAGCTGACTCAGAGACAATTTTAATGACAACATATGTATTATGCCATGGTTTCATTCATAAGACTGTTGATGTACAAATATTTGGCAACATGATATATGCCATCATGTGGGTAGTGCATATTATCACTCAGCATTTGTTGCAATCACTTGGAGGTTATTAAGTACAGTATCTTCTTAACAGTAGCAGTCAAAGTCAGTATTTTTTCAGTTTTCCATGTTTGAAAGACAGATGAAAGTTTGCAAATTGATAATTAAGCAATATTTGGAAGGGAATATTGAGAAGACTTATGCTGCACCATGTCACATCTTTGTGCTCATACAATGGATCGTGAAAAACATATGACAGTATAAATTTGGAACACTTACGTAGACTCAAGTATTTATCTAGTTATATTGTGGTGATAAATTGATCCTTCTAAGTCAACATGTCTGTGTTATCTAGGATTGATAAACAGTTAGAAGACTTCTCACATTCTCTCCATCTTAATGAGTGCTAGAACTGAGCTCTGTTCTTATGGAGAAGATTCCATTATTTCCCTACAGTTAAAGGAAGACTGCACATGTCTCTGTGTTATCTAGGGTTGATAAACAGTAAGAAGGCTTCACAGCCTCTCCATGTCACTGGGTTCTAGAACCGAGCTGTGTAGAGATCTCCTTCTCTATTTTTATGTAGTAGAGTACATAATTTCCCATATTGTTGAAGTGAGAATGAAATGTGATGGCCTGTACCACATTTTTAGAAGCGTATCCCCTTTCAAATCACTGTGAAGCTCATGAGAGTGTGTTCTTATGTTTGCAATATTTTTTTCTTCATTAAGTTAGCAACAGGAGAAAGATTGTTTTGATCTTCTAACATGGGGGTAATGATTTATTTGTAATAAACCATCTTATTCTTATTCTCAGTTTCACTATAAATTTCATTAGATTAGAGTTTAAACTCTTTATAAGCCCAATATATGAATTAATCTCGGTTAAATAATGTATTCCCATTGGTATTCTATTTTTTCTATAACACAAAAACTATGTGTTTAGTGTGCACGTGGATCTGCTATAATGCTTTTTCAGTGTAGCCATTTAGGCACTCGTTAACTGTAAACTTAACCTTCATGCTAATTGTGAGTTCTATTCTCAAAAATGAATTTCACTAGCGTTGTTCATTTGACTGAGAAAATCATGTTCTTGTTTGTTTACAGCCTGGGCCAAGAGACTTCCTTATTCAGTGTTTCATTAAGCAGGACAGAGCTACATCTACCTATTATTTGTATTTGGGTTTGACTGCAAGTAAGTTCTTGACATTCTACTTTCAATTTGGGTTTGACTGCATGTAAGTTCTTGACATTCTGCTTTCAATTCATACGTTGTGCTGGTTTTTTCAGTATTTCTAGTTTCAGTAGAGAGTCTTATCAGATATGCAACATTCTATTCTGATGTTTGTGTTTTTACTAATGGGAGGCTTTTGACAGAGCTATAAACAATATAAGAAAGGTTATATTTTTCTTAAACCCAATTGTGTTGTCTATGCCATCAAAAACTGGGCTGTCTTTTGTGAGAGAGTTGAAAATTGAAAGGCCTATTTGAGATTCTTGGTTAGCCACAAAATTAAAAAGTAGAGGCTATTTCAGACACTTTATGGGATCAATTTTGAGTGATAAAGTAAGGAAGTGAGCATTAGAGAAACATCTTTTTCCATCAAATCTCTTATTCTGTATCAACTGTATCTGAATTCATCTGTGCAATTTTTGTTGAAAATTTTAAGTGAAATGGGTGCCTAGAGCAGTACCTTTTTATTTGCATTAAATAGATTTTTGGGGAAGCAATATGGAGATTGTATTTCTACAAGGAGCCAGTAACTGTTGAGAATATTATGATATTTACTTATTCCCTAGTCCAACCTAGACCCAGTTTTTGCATAAAAGTGAATGAAGTAATTCCTGGATTTATCAAATTTTAGCTCATAAATGCGTGCTGCTTTTTATATTTCATTATGTATTTTAACATATGTATCATATTGGATCCAGTAGAATATTTCTATCTGCCATTGTATTTTATTTGCATTTGAAGGGTCACACGTGTTTTACAGCATAGTATGGTTAAGCTATGGTACATATTAAGCACATTGTTAGGTGTTAGTATTCACTTTTCAAATGAATAACAATGTGGATAATTGATTATATGGTTAGAGATTTATTCTACAGTTATATTTAGTAGCATATCCTACTTGTTTACTCCAAGTTACCCTTGTTACATGCATGGCTATTACACACATGGCCTCTGTGGACCGCCAAACCATAGAGAGAACATGGGCACCTAATAAGTGCAGAGTTATAGTTAAGCCCTGAGTGTATCCAGCTTAAAGCAAAAGAATCACAAATCATTTGTGTTTCCCCATTTATGTGGTCCTGTGTGGCCGTTACATACATGGCCTTTGTGGACTGCCAAACCATAGAGAGAACATGGGCACCTAATAAGTGCAGAATTACACTTAAGCCCTGACTGTAACCAGCTCAAAGCAAAAGGATCACAAATCATTTGTGTTTCTCCATTTATATGGCCCTGTGTGGCTATGATGAGTGATTCTTACTCGTTATAAGCTTGGGTGTACCACTATATTCAATACTTTTGCGGTATGTTGTGTGAAATATCTTGAATATCATGTTGTGGTGTTATAAACAAGGGTAGTACTGAACCTATTACTTACATAGGTTTCATTTTTTCTGAATGATTGTTGATCTTACTTTCCAAGCCTTAATATAGGAAGAGGATAGTTAAATTTGTTGAAATTTCCATGCTTGTCACGCGACTACTCTTTTTTAGAACAGACTATGTAACAAAAAATTAAAGGCAAATCATTTAATGGAAATAATACATGCCTTAGTTACTTGATCTATGGTCTTGATATTGGAGTTCAAATAGAAATAGAAACACTGTAGATTTGACCTTCAAATATGTCTTTGCAGCACTTTTTGAGAGTGGAAAATTTCTTCTTGCTGCTCGAAAATTCAGGAGATCCACATGCACAGATTATATTATTTCCCTTCATGCTGAGGACATGTCAAGAGGAAGTAACAGATACATTGGAAAGCTGAGGTGAGTGAATTTGTATTTGTTTCTGATTCTGAAATCTGAAGCAGTGCTTCTGTAACCCTCAGTGAAGCTGCCTGGAATGATATGATTCATCCCATGAAGTATACTATCAAGGAGCCCAGGCTATTCATGGACTCATAAACCTATCATCTTCAGGGATTCAGGCCTTTTTTAGATTACTAAGGTTGTAACAATGTTCTTCTAGTATAAACTTTGCCTATACTTTCTGATTCCTTACAAATGAGAAAACCTCACATTATGGACTTGACACCCAATGGATATGCTCACTGATAAATAGAAGTAGCAAAAACATGTGTGATCTGTGGATATTTGTCCATGGGAGAGGGAAATGATGGTTAGGGCACACAATGGATGTCCATACTTTGGAACCTCTGTGGAGAATGTTGTCAGAGATACATTTTTATAGTTCTGGAGACATGAAGAGGCAGGGAAGATATCTTAAGGACTTTACTCAATTTGCACAACAAAAACATATCCCACAGCATGTGTGAAGCATTGACTGGCACGTGACCACCAATTTATATGGTTGAAAAGGATGAGTATTATTTCTGTGTTACACTCCAATGTTTAGCAGACTTAAATATTTGAATAAGGGTCACTTTATATATTAGTGACATGTGACCACTGACCAAACCAGCTTAACATTTAGATGTTGAGGTTATGGGTCGTTGTTTAAAGTTTAAACCATGGTAACCGCCCAGGGGTACTATAAATTGTAATGAAGCATGAGATAAAGATGTGAGAGATGTATGCTACAACATTTTAAACAAAGTTTCCACCATTGTCTTTATGGATATGCACAAGCCCTACTTTCGTACAACTGTTACTATTAAAAATTGATCAATTTATGTTAGATTGACTCTAGCTTGTTATGGATATATTCAGTATGATAATTACTTGGTCTCTTAGGTTTGCTGCAGGTTACATTATTATGAAAGTGGTAAAATGTGAATTTTTAAATTTATTACCTACCTTGGAACAAATGAATGATCAGGGAATATATTTATCTCAAATATCTCCCACACCTTTATCTCTCTATTTGAGAACATCTCATCTTTGGGGATTTGAGTATCATTCAAATAATCATTTGGTGAAAACTGAAAGGTCTTTAACTGCCTTGCTTTCTAGAAAGTCTTTGCAAGATGCTCCTTAATGGTATAAAATTAGATATCTGGTCATATATGATGTAACCTAACTATACAGTATATGATACCTAATTTGCTTGGGTTAAGGGTTGAAGTTGGCATACCAGACTTACATGTTTGACTTGCTCCCAAGCAAAATAAGCAAAACTGATTCAAGGTGAGTCAAATTTGTGTTGACTGTGTTAGACTTGGGTCAAACTCAGTCAACCCGAGTTCACTTGCCAAATGCCTATATATTCCTAGAAGCTGTGGCAAATGAATCATTTTTATTTTTATTATTTGTCAAGTGTTTCCTGAGCTGAGGAATGTAAGCCAAATATATCCAAAAGACTGGTGTTGTGCTTTCTCAACACTTTTGAGAAGTGTTAACCTTCCTCCCAAAGATATTTATTTATTACACTATAAGTCTATCCTCCTCTCTATCTCCACATTATGGTGTTTATGAATGTGTGTGATTCACATCTATATGTTTAATGTGATGTCTATGGTGGGTTTGGTTGTTATTGACTAAATCAGATTAGATCTAGATATATATTTCTTAGATCTACATGTTTTATGTCATTTACATGCATTTTTATATACTTTATAATGGTTTTAGAAAAGGTTACTTGCCTCTGTTTGTGTGTATGGTACTAGAAAGTGGAGTTGGATCCAAGTCTATCAAATTTGAAGCAATTAGGATTGATCTTCACCAAAGACCTCACATATGTTAAGTGTGTAAATATATCTTATGTATCACTTCATATCTTGTGTGTGAGTTAATTGTTAGATATAGTGAATGAATTATTTGATCTAGATATAGTGAATGAATTATTTGATCTAGTGGGTGAAATCATAGTTGTCTACGCCTCTATCTGTCTTGGATCAAGGAAATGACCCAATGGAGGTATCACCTTTCGACAAGGGAGAATTCTCCATAACATATTTTGGCATGGAACATTCAAAGAGTTTAATATTTTCCACATTCAATACTAAGTAATGTGCATGTGAGGGGGGTATACTAATTATGTAAGGATTATGACCTACTTCCACATGGAATTGGTCTTATGGCATTTGTATTTTTTTTTTAAACAGTTATAGCCGTCGCTTAAGCGACGGTAATTTAAAAAAAAAAAAATCATAGTCGTTGCTTAACCGATGTCTATGACTGTCGCTTAACCGATGCCTAAGTTTCATATCCGTCGGTTATGCGACGGCCTGTAGGTGACTTTTTTTGAAAAAAATTCAATATCGTCGAAGAAATTCCGTCGCTTAACCGACGCGTATGTTTTCTCTACTGTCGCTTAATCGACGCTTACGTATGTCGGATAACCGATGCTTTACATTTAACCGAAGGTAAACTGAGGTGTCGCTTTACCGACGGATTGAAAAGATGTCGGATAACCGACGCAAAGCCACCGACGCTTAAAAAAAATCGTAGTGTCGTACATGCGACACGGAAGTGTCGAAAATTCGACAATATGGCCGTCGGATTTTTGGTCGAAATGTAGTAGTGATATATGCGGAATTAGACGGCTGGGGAAAACTCAACTTAGAGCCATTATCAAATGACATTATAAACAATTGGCCAGGACTAATTTTTTTTTTGAAATTTTTTTCATATATTATCACTATTTAACGAACTATGTGTATAGTGGTGTATTAACCAGATCTCATTTACCAGATATTGCCCTGCTGCCAGCAGGCCTGTTCAGTACCCCGACTGGTTTACTTGCATTTATAGAGCTTCATGTTATAAGTTTTTTACTTAGCATTGACCCGCTCCCAGCAGACCTGTTCAGTAACCCGACGAGTTTGCCTTGTATAATGATGTTAAATATATGGAATCCGATTGGTACTAGAGCGTGTTAAGTCCTGCTAAACACATAATTCAATTTTTTTCAAAATAAAGTTATAAGTAATTTCATAATGGCCAGACTCATAAACATGTCAAAAGAGAATAACTAAAATTTGTTCTTTAACCTAACAGTCCTTCTTCTTTATAAAGTAAAGTAATGTTCCCCAAAGATAAAAATTCCACTTACTTTCGATTTATCACCAAAATACTCAAGAGACAAGTTTTGATAACAAGTATAGGATGAACTAGTAAGTCATAGGTAGAAATAAAAATGTGAAAATATGATAATGAAAGTGGGTCTTATCAAGAAACTGTTTAAAAGAATAAATCAGAAATATACATGTCTGAATCAAAATACCAAAAACTATATGAATCATAACAGAATTGGTTAAGTATGATATACACAAGATTGTAAAATTTTTAATTTTTACTATACGATGAAAATTCCAAGAAGTACCCCATGAAAAGTTAAAATACCTGATGAATATTTAACATACTTCTCTTTTCCAAGTAATACCCCATATGCTGCTTATAGAGATAGAATACTTGTAATCACTGCAAAACCACTTGTTAGATGATTCAATTTATTCATAAAGACATAAAAGTGAAAGAGTCTTGTATAGACAACCTACTAGAAATGACTCTCATTTAATCAAAGCAACAAGAACATATGTACATATATATAAATGATAATAACCCGAAATATTTCAAGGGTCGGGAGGAGGAGGAATAGCTTCCCCTTCAACTAATTCCATTTCATTTTTTTGCAAAACATTTTGTATGAAATCCTGTTTAGATGTCGGTTGGTGATAGAGCCTAAGTCTATGTCCATTTACTACAAAGGAAATTTCTGAGCCATCAATTGTTTTACTTTTTACTGATCCATTGTCAAAAGTTATAACTACTTCATATGGACCCATCCAACGAGTAGTTAATTTCCGTTTAAAATTTTTAAATCGTGAATCGAACAGTAGTGCCCAATCTCCAATATTAAACTGCTTTTGCTTAATAAATTTATCATGCCATGTTTTCATTGATTTTGTATTAACATTGTTCTTGGATGTGCATCTTGCCTAATTTCGTCTAACTCATTAATTTGTAATATTCGTTGTTTCTGTGCTTCATCCAAATTCATGCCTAATTCTGTTGCCATACGAAAATTTTTAACTTGAAACTCAATAGGCAAAAGGACTTGTTTTCCATACACTAACTCATAGGGGGTATGTCCAGTATTGTTTCTCCATGTTATCCTATAGGCCCATGAAGCCTCGGGAAGTCTATCTGCCCAATCCTTATGATGTAAGTGAATGGTCTTAGTTAAGATGGATTCTAATACTTTATTAGTTGATTCTACCTGACCATTAACCTAAGGGTGATAAGGTGAAGATTTTCAATGTTGGATGCCATATTTTGTAATAAGTTCTTTCATTAATTTAGAAGTAAACTGGGTACCTTGATCTTTGACAATTTCTCTAAGTACACCAAACTGGGTGAATATTTCTTCATATTTAAATTCTGCCACCAATTTATCTATGGCTCTAAATAAAGCTTTAGCTTCTACCCACTTGGTGACATAGTCCGTACAAACTAAGATATATTTATTTTTATGAGACATGGGAGAGATTGGTCCTACAAAATCAAGAGCTTATCTCTCAAAAGGTTCAATCATGACTTGGGGTTGTAAAGGAATTTGATCAGATGACGTAGGTCTACCCATTCTTTGGAAACTATCGCATCCTTTAACATATTTGGCAAAATCCTTGTTTGGCCAATAATAACCAAAATGTAAGACTTTATATGTTGTCCTCTTATTAGAAAAATGTCATCCACATGGTCCATCATGGCATGCATGGAGGATGTCTATCATTTCATCCTCTCGCACACATCGTCGAATAATAAGATCAGGACTAGTGTGGAAGAGATCGTTATCAACCCAAGAATAATTAGAACTCTGAACTATAATATGACGCTTCTCATGTGGAGACAAATGGTTTGGTATTTTCCCGGTTGCTAGATAATTGGCAATATCTGCAAACCAAGGGTTTGAATAGATACAACAAATAGATGTTCATCAAGAAAAGTGTCGTCAACTGGCTTAGTATCGTCTTCATGTTGAATACGGGAAAGGAAATCTACTACCATATTTTCTTTACCAGGTCAATCAATGACGGTAATGTTAAATTCTTGCAATAAAAGAAGCCACCGGGTCACTCTACCATTGGTAATTGGTTTATTCATCAGAAATCTAATGGTGGAGTGATCGGTATGCACAAAAACTTCATAACCTGTGATATAATGATGAAATTTATTAATAGAATAAACTACTGCCAAAAATTACTTTTCAGTAACGATATAATTTAATTCGGCAGGGGTCATATTTTTGCTAATAAAGTAGATGGCATAAGGTGCTTGTCCTTCTTTTTGGTCGAGGACTCCTCCTATGGCCATATCAGAGGCATCAGTAGATATGTGAAAAGGGAGGGACCAATCAGGACCCCTAAGTATTGGTGCCACTGATAGTTTAGCTTTTAATATTTCAAAAGCATTTTGACATGATTTTGTCCATTGGAATTCCGTGTCCTTTGTAAGTAACTTAAACATTGGTGTAACTAGTTTAGTAAAATTTTCAATAAAGAAATGGTAATAGCCTACATGACCAAGGATGCTTCTTACCTCTTTTTGTTTTTTTGGAGAGGGAAGGCCAACTATTACTTCGATCTTAGTAGGGTCTACCTTAATTCCTTGGGAAGAAATATGGTGTCCTAAAACTATACCTTCTGTCATTAATATTTTACACTTTTCATGGCTAAGGGCTAGGTTTGTCTCTTGACATTGGATCATAACTTTCTCTAGGTTGTCAATAGCTTCCTAAAAGGTGTTACCATAGGATGTGAAATCGTCCTTATATACTTCAACACAGTCATGTATAAGATCAGAGAAAATTCCTAAGACTGATCGTTGAAAAGTGGCAAGTTTGTTACATAAGCCAAATGGCAAGACTCGATAAGCAAATGTTCCCCAAGGGAATGTAAAAGTGGTCTTATCTTGATCTTCAGGTACTATTAGAATTTGATTGTATCCACTATATCCGTCAAGAAAGGAAAAGTATTGTTTACCTGACAGTGTATCTAACACTTTATCAATAAAACGCAAAGGAAAGTAGTCTTTCAAAGTAGCTTTGTTCAGTTCCCTAAAATCAGCACAAATACGCCATTTCCCTGTAACTTTCTTTAGAACTACTACTAAAGGAGATACCCATTTACCATCAGAAATAGGATAGATAAAACCAGCAGTGAGGAGTTTTTGTAATTCTTCTTTTACTATATCCTTTAGAGCAGGATTCATCCTCCTCTATGGCTGACTTACAAGTGACATGCTTGGATCCATATAAATATGGTGAATACTAGTATCAGGGTGTATACCCTTCATATCAGTGTATTCACATGCAAATTATGCAGCTTGTTTCTTAATAACTTTAAGCAGTTGTTCTTGTTGCTTTTCACTTAATCCGGCGTTTATATGTAAGAATTTTTCAGGGCCAACTTTACAAGATATGGTATATGGTCCTGTATGATCTTCAATTGTGAAGACACATGGTGTTTCTATAAACATTGAGAGAGCAATATTCTCTTGAAACTCATCTCCAAAAATATGATCGAGTTGAGGAAAGGACTGAGGGAAATCTATACAGGTTGTTGAAGAGACAAACTGATTTAATACATTCTCAGTTGTCTACTTTTGAAGTGCTAAAGAAAAATCACTAGGAAGGGAGAGATCATTAAAGTCTTCATCCCTAAAAGAATAATTTAACCACCATGAATTTTCAGTTATTGGTTGTGCTGGGGGGTATAAAATAATTTTTTGTGTGGACAACCCATTGGAAATAGTCATCTCTCCATGCCTACACCCTATAAAAGAATTTTTGGTGGCTAACCATGGTCTTCACAAGATAATAGGATGTCCTTTAGAAGGATCCTTTGATTCTATGATCATAAAGTCGACAGGGTAGTCCCATGAAGTTACTGATACAACAATGTCATCCAGGACTCCAGCAAGTTTTATCGTAGTGCGATCTGCTAGTTCTAGGATGGAAGGGGTAGGTCAAAGAAATTGTCCTAACTGTAAAAATTCTAAAACTGTGGTGGTCATCATGTTAATAGCGAATCCTAAATTGATTAATGTATTCTCTATGGGGTGTTTTTTATAACTACAGTCACTAGTGGGGCTCCATGATTTGTATATTTTGCAATCCAAGACTGACTTGTCATACATTCAGACATTTCTCCTATAACATGAATTGTAAGAGGGTCCTTTCGCTTCTTTCCTAGGCATTTAATACATAGGTATTTTATTACCTTACTATATATTGGTATATCTTTGATAGCTTGTAATAGATGGATCTTAATACAAATGTTCTTTAATTCATTCAAAATGTTATACTCCAGATGAACTACAGGTTTTTCTATTACTAATCTTTCTGGAAATGGAGGAATTATTTTCTCTTGAATAGTTTCTTGTGGAGGATGGGTGTGTACTGTACCCTTTGGAATCATCACATCCTCCAAAATAGCATCATTCACAGGTTCACTTGAATCTTGTTCTTCTTCGTTTGGTTCCTGAATGATGATGATGACTTGGGTTTATTATTCACAACTCTTCCCAATCGTAATTGAATTTCATGTACAAGTACAGTCGACATAAGGTATGAGGAGAGTTCGCAACTCAATGTTGTTAAGAGCTTGAGTTGGTTTATTGTTAGGGTTAGGTATCGTTTGTGCAGGTAACAATGTTGGTCGAGGAGGATTTGAATTCTGAAAGTGATGAGGTTCAATGTGCGATAAAAGGAACTGGAGGTACAAATCCAGGCGGTATTTGTTGGAAATTTTTTTATTCTGAGGATAAGGATGATTAGGTGCAGGAACAGGTTGTGGCTGAGGATATAGTTATCCTCTCCATCCTTGTGACCAATATTGTTGTTGTGGAAATTGAGTAGGATACTGAGATGGCCAATTCTGCCAGCTAGAATTGTTCTATTGTTGAGGTGGTTGATACGGAGGATAATAGGGTAGAGGTTGTGGTGAAAATTTTGGATATGTTGGTTGGTCCCTAGGTTTCCAAGAAGTCCTCCTAGATGTTTCAGCTAAATCCCCACTTTTATATATGAATTGCAATCTAGGCAAGGATGGGAAGTTATATGTTGGGTGCTCTTCTATACATATGTGACATACAGATATGTTGCTTAATGGACATTCCCTTTGGGATCTTTAGTTCTACATCTTGGACAAAAGATACTCATTGCTACTCATTCTTCATCCTGCCTTTTCTTGGGTTGTAAATCATCTAGTTGGGAACCCATTGCTCCTAAGATATCAGTCTCAAAATTCTCCAATAGGTTTCCTAATTCTACTCTTGTAACTCCGCTTGAACTAGGAACATTTCCTCTTATATTTCTACTAATAGGTTCTCAAAAAAATTGCACAACTTCCCCCCTACTACTAGAATAATTTTTACACATCTCACCGTTCTGTGCAAAAGTTTTATGAGAAACATCACCAGCTGGCATGTGATTAAGACTTTATAACAAGTCCTCAGAGATCCCCTCAAGGAAAAGTGTACGTACTGCATCTTCTCAGAGGTCATTATATTTAGACTTATGTAATGTATAAATGAACCTCTCGAGATAACCCTCCAGGCTCTCATATTCAAGTTGTTGTATCTTGAATATATCATGTCAAGAGTCCTTAGGTTTGTAGTATTCTTGATATTTTTACAAGAATGAGGTTTTCATATCATCCCAAGTCCTGGTAGTGGATTCTCCTAATCTCATGAACCATCTCAAGGCGGAATCCTTGAGTGTAGTGGGAAAGACTTTTAGTTTGTGAGAATCTTGTAGATAATTGTAACTCCTACAAAGGATATCAAACTCGAACATGAATTTGTTTGGGTCCTCATTGCTTTTTCCATAGAAAGTGGGTAAGGAGGAAGGTAGGAATGTTTCCTCTTATATTCTTATTAAAAGGTTCTCGAAAATGTTTCGCAAATTCCCCCCTACTCCTAGATTAATTTTAACACATCTCACCGAGTTATGCAAAATTTTTATGAGAAATATCGCCAACTTCCATGAGATTAAGGCTCTGTAACAAGTCCTCAGAGATTCCCTTAAAAAAAAGTGTACATATTGCATCTTCTCGGAGGTCATTATATTTAGAGTTATGTAATGTATAAATAAACCTCTCAAGATAATCTTCCAAGCTCTCGTCTTCAAGTTGTTGTATCTTGAATATATCATATCAAGAGTCCTTAGGTTTGTATTATTCTTGTTATTTTTGCAAGAATGAGGTTTTCATATCATCCCAACTATGGATAGAATATTATCCAAATCCCATGAGCCATCTCAAGGTGGAATCCTTGAATGTAGCAGGAAATATTTTTAGTTTGTGAGCATCTTGTAGATAATTGTAACTCCTACAAATGATATCGAACTCGAACAGGAATGTGTTTGGGTCCTCATTAATTTTTCCATAGAAAGTAGGGAAGGAGGAAGGAGAGATGTTTTTCATAGTTACATCATGCATTGTATCTAAGATAGGGAACCCAAAGGTAGCCTCAATTTAATTTTCCCCTCCTCCTTATCCATTCCTAACCTCATCATGATCTTCATTTTCTCCCCGTCTCTCCATAGAAGCTGGATTCTTAACGTAAATATACCTAGGAGGATTGTTTCGAGGTGATAAGGAGGCATCCAAACGTTCTTTTTCAAGAGAGATATTCCTCTAATCAACCATGTTTTTATTAAACCCTAGAGGGATAGCAGGTTCTACTATAAAAGTTTCAATTTGCAAAATAACTGGATCTACTGAGGTTCCAAAGAGAGCTTTTACTTGAGCAGGATCAACAATGTTAACAAAATTTGGATCTCCTACTAGTGAAAAAGTTGTGTTAATTGGATTTGAAACTAGTTAAGGGATATGGGTTTCTAATGGCTGATCTTCTTGAACTTCCTCAGGAACAGGGTCCTTTAGACCTTCTACAAAGGTTCCTTCTCCTTCTATGGCTTCTACAGTAAGATATTCCAAGGGAGTTTCTTCAGGTTTCAGGGTATAACTACTTCATATAGGCATCTTGTGATACCTTTCTGGTGAGTTAGTAGTTGGAGAATTACATCCCCTACGATAGTTAGTAGGGATTTCGATATGTTTTCCTGTCTTAGCAAATCTACCCTGAGAATCTCTAAGTCTGCTCATGAAAAAATTTAAACTAAAGAAAACCTATGCTACTGCTATTGCTAGGTTTGGGGGGCACCTGTTATAACAGATGCGTAGGTTCTTACCTCTCATCTTATTGCACCCCCACTACCAAACTATTACTAAACTTCATAAAGAATTCTACTCTACCTTATAGAACAACTCCTCGTCAATGATGCCAAAAGTGTTGGGTGTTATAATGTCTAAATTAATCCACCTATTCTTTAATTATCAACCGAGGTTGGTAAGATTAGAGTTGACACAAAATATATGCGAAGGTAGATTGTCGTGTAAATATTTTAATAAACAAAATTTCGAAAGATATTTCAAAATGAAAAACTAAGTCAAAACTTCCTAAAAATGCAATTAAGGTAACTAAACTGAGATAAAAGATTAACTAAACAAATAATCTATCTTATAACTTTGGACTGAAAAAGATATAATCAGCAACTTACTTATTCAAACAGAAAACTAAAGTGCAAGGAAGACTTAACTTATAAGCAACTAGAAAACTTAATAGATAAAACTTAATAAGGAAAACTTTAAAAAGAAGCAAGTAGAAAACTTAATAAAGAAATATCTTTAGGTTATGTCCTACAAGTTCTTTCACCAATAACACAATCATAAAAGACAACCTAAAAACATACTAAGGAAAACACTAACTCTCGCATGCAAACAAATAAATCAATTCAAAAGGAATAGACACGAAACCATACAACAATAAGACAAATCAGAAACAAAATTTAAGAATAACTTAAACTACGTTCAAAGTAAAAGAAGTAAGGAAAATTATAAAACTTTAGCAAATAATTTTAAACAACTAAACTTTAACTTAAATGTTAAACAAAACTATTATTTAACTATTACAGACAAAGCATAATTCAAACATCAGCAAAACAGAACTGAAAACAATCTTAAAATACATAAAAAAAAACACAAAAAATAGAACTAAGGGTTGAATGACATACTGAACTGTGGGTCTGAAAGGGTGGCTGAATAAAATATTGAACAGACTGATCAAATGATAGGCTGCACAGTAAAAATGGTAAAAACTAACCTAAATGAACTAATCTTCAGTTGAAGCCATGAAGATTTAATTCTAATGCATTGGAATAGTAAATAAACCTATTTAACAGCAAATTAACTTTAAACTAATTCATGAACAAAAGGAATCATTTGCATATTAAACTAATAAATAAAGTACAAATTAACTTTCATATATCCAAAACATGAAATGAAATAACAGAATTGAATATATTCTAAATTCATGAAAACAACTTATTCTATATTCTTGAAAATAAATACTGAAAGTAATGCTGGAAATGAAAATAAATGGAAACAAAATGACTAAAAGCAAATAAATGAAAGCAAGCTATGCGCACATCTTACTAATTAACTTCGAAATAAAACTAAGTTAATGTGTTACAGAAAACAAATAGGATATCATTTACTGTAATCTAATGGAAACAAACTAGAAATTAAAGTAGACTAGCTAAAATATAAAAGAAACTAAGCTAAACAAAGAAAATGAACCTCTGGTTGATGAGGGGTCCTCTCAGCAATTAGGGGTGGTTCTTGGATAACTTCTACTTAAATACAATCTTCAACAGCAATGCATACAACTCTTTATTCCGATGGTGGAACCGAAATACAAAGTTCAAGAGTAAATTATAGTAAGAACTCTTCTCCTAACTCTACTAACTGACTGATTTTCTAGCTAACTTCAGCTCTCTCACAAAGGTTGCTTTATATAATGATTTACATGGATGAGCAAGTCGATCCTTTTAGGTTGACGAATGCTCCTACAACCTTCATGAAACTGATGGATGATATATTGCGGCCATTCACCAACTCATTTGTAGTAGTGTACTTGGATGACATCCTGATATTCATCCAGACTTGGGAAGAGCACCTCCACCACATCAGACAGGTCCTCCAAACACTGTGGCAACACAAGTTGTGTGCCAATTTGGACAAGTGCACTTTTGGCATGACCTAGGTTTAGTATCTGGGATACATTATTGATGAGTATGGGGTACATGTGGATCCAACCAAGATCCAAGTCATTCGAGATTGGTCAGCCCCAACTACTCTAACAGAGCTTCACAACTTTCTGGGTCTTGCTAATTTCTACCGTAGATTCGTACTGGGATTCTCTCATATCACTTGTCCCTTGAGTCAAGTCACCAAGGGAGGAGCAAAAGAAAAATTCTTCTCATCGAAAACTCAACAGAAGGAGTTTGCAGAATTGAAACACTGCCTCTGCTGTGCCCCAGTGCTCACATTACCAGACTTGCAACAACCATTTGAGATTGAGATAGACGCCTCTGACTATGCTATTAGGGAAATCCTTACTCAACAAGGTCATCCAGTGGCATATCACAGTGAGACACTGTCTGACACAATCCACAAATATCTCACTTATGACAAAGAGATGTATTCCATGGTACAGGCTTGTCGACAATGGAAGCATTAAATTTTGGGGAAGGAAACGATCATCCACACACACCACTGATCCCTTTAGTTCATACAGACATAAGGGAAGTTACAAAATGATCGCCATGAGAAGAGGTCCACATATCTACAACAGTTTCATTTGATTATCAAGTACAAGACAGGAAGCACCAATAATGTTGCAGACTGCCTCAGTCGACCACCGATCGTGGTGATAACGACCATGCTCAACTCTTGTGGGCACAAGACCTTTGATTGGTCGCTTCCCTACAAGAGCAATCCAGAATTCAGGCACACATACAGGATGCTCTTGGAGGGAAACCAAGTTCCAAATTTTCACCTCCAGGATGCACTACTATGTCACATGGGACACCTTTGTGTTCCTTCAAGCGAGCGTGCCAAGATGATTTGGGAAGTACACTAAAGTCAGGTCGCTGGGTATTTTAAGGTCGAGAAAATAGTTTCACTACTGCAGAAGTATTTCTATTGGATGAACCTTCGACAGGACATCGAGAAATACATCTGATCCTACACTTCCTACGCCATTGCCAAACAGTCCATCAATAAACAAGGCCTCTATACTCCATTTCCTAACCTTGGTCGACATTGGGAATCCATTTCCATGGATTACATGTCGGGTCTTCCTTCTACTAAGCATGACAATGACTGTGTGTTCATGGTCATCGACAGAATCTCAAATATGGCCATAATGGCGGCCTACAAGAAGAATATCACAGCAGAAGCCACTGCTAAACTCTTCTTTGAACGAGTGTGGGTACACTTTGGGATTCCATAGTCTATAATATCAGATCAGGATAGCAGGTTCCTTAGGACATTCATTAGGGGAAATTTCAACTCAAAATGGGCCTCCTAAGAAAAATTAATAAAATAATAGTTAAAATAATAAAATAATATTTATTAATTTTGGAGGAAGAAAAGAAAAAACTACTTTTTTGTTCGTATTTTCGACATATCTCCCTATGTTTTTACTCAAATTTCAATCAATAGATATTGTTGTATATGTAATTAAATTCCGCATCCAACGAGTACCCACTCGACATACTTTTGATGGGCCCCATTACTCCAAAAACAAGAAATACTTGAAAACTGTGATGATGACATCATCATCACGTTTTTTCAGGTATTTCTTGTTTTTGGGGTAGAAAGGCCCATCAAAAGTATGTCAAGTGGGTACTTGTTCTATGCATAATTTAATTCAGCATTCAACGAGCTCTCCCGATCGAAATTTGAGTAAAAACACAGGGAGATATGTCAAAAATACGAACAAAAAAAGTAGTTTTTTTTATGATACCTATCTCCAAATTTATATGAAAATTTGGTTTAAGAGGTGCTCCCTTTTTTAATTTTAAAGCATTTTAATTGGCTAATACATGATGACATGGAATTTGTATTATTTTTGGAAGGACCATTTTAAATTGAAATTTCCTCTAATGTTGGTCTAGCCTATGGTCAATGCTAGACACCAAGCTCACAAAGTCCACAGCTTTTCATCCCCAGACTGATGGCTAGACAGAGGTCATCAACAGGATGATCGTACACATTTTTCACATATACAACTCAAAGCATCCATGCACATGGGATGAGAGCCTCCCCTATGTACAACATAGCTATAAATGGGCCCTCCATAGCTCAACCGACCACAGCCCCTTTTAGGTGGGCTTGGGATTCCAGCCACTATGTCCCATTGACATAGCCATGCCATTTACAGCTACTCAGGTTGATTCAGCTCATGTCCAGTCTAAAGTTTCCAAGGTGAACAAATTCATTGAGTGCATTCAACACATTCGCCAACAGGTTCATGACATATTGGACAGATCCAATGTTAATTACAAGCAGTGACATGATCATCATTAGGTGCAACATAAATTCCAGGTGGGTGACAAAGTATGGCTACATTTGCAAAAGGAGTGCCTCGCTGGACCCCACCACAAGATTCTTCCACTTCGATATGGGCCATACACCATAACCAAGGTTGTTGGGGAAAATGCCTTCGAGCTCAATATTCCACCATTCCTTGGTCTACACCCAGTGTTCAATGTGGATCGCCTTCAGCCCTACTTTCCACCTCTACTAGACACATCAGATGTGGCAGAACAACTCACACCAACAGAGTTAAAACCTGGCTGCATGGAACAAGACACAATTGATTGGATTATGGACACACAAATCAAGAACACCCGCCAGCAAAAGATCCAGCTATATCGAGTTGTCAAAGCAGGCCAACTCCTTCACCAGGGAAAGTGGCTCACCAGAGACCAAGTTTAGCAGAAGTTTCCTCATCTCATGGAAGAACTCAACGCAATGGGGACCATTGCTTCCTAAGGGGGGAGGAATGATCCAGGAGGATATTGGTGGCCACCCACTTATTCCATTTGGACGCCCACCATTGTTTCTTTCAGTTTTCCAGTTTCCTTAAATGTAGCCAAATTTACTATTTTTGGTAATTTTCGGGTCCTAAACTTTCGAAGCCATTTTGAGGCCCTAAACGACGTTTTTTCGGCATCGAATGGTCAGGAAAACATGACTCCATTTTAGACTTGACATTTGTTGTTTATGGATGTATTCCTTGAATAAATATTTCTAACAATGTATCATGCACATCAAACAGAGGTAGTATGCCAAAGTTACAACCCTGGGAAATTGATGTACCAAGTTACCCAACGGGGCCCACATTTTGGCGTTTCACCTCCTATGATTAGGTTTTTGGATGCGTAGGTTTTCCATTGTTTCTCAATAATATATAGGCCTTCGAGCCTCATTATAACACATAGTTCATAGGCATATAGCCACCACATCTCTTCTCAAAGATAAGCTACTAGCACTCTAGCTAGTTTATTTTCATTTGGTATGTAAATAAGTTTCAATTCTTTGATTAATGAAATGAAGTTTTATTTCTCCTGCACATTGGTTTCTATGGTTATTTGCGTATTTTTTTGCTTTCTTGCATAAATTTGGATCATTGGATGTTGACATAGAGAGGTAGTTTTCCCTAGTGACATACCATTCCTACAGTGCATCTACTTCTAGCACTTGGTATATAGACAACAAAGCCTCAAGCCACATGATAGGTATTCCTGAGATGTTCTCCTAGCTTTCACAGGTAAAGATAGATGTGGAGGTTGAGTTGGGAGATGACTCAGCAGTCAGAGTTGTTGGGATTGGGACCATTACCTTTCATAGGGAGTCCATGAGTCCCATTGTGTTGCGAGATGTATTGTGTGTACATGGGATAAAGAAGAACCTAGTGTCAGTTTCCATGATCAAGGATCAAGGTCTTGGAGTGTCTTTCATAGATGGACATGTGCACATGTTTCCCAAGACTGTAAAACCATCTGCTTCAGTTGCTATTGGAGTGAGATGCAAGAAACTATATAGCCTCTTTTTCAGCCTCAACATGCCTTGGCACATAGCAGCAACAATGAGCTTTGTGAGCTTTGGCATAGGAGGATGGCTCACTTGCATTATCCAGCCTTGTGGTTGTTGAGACACATAGTTACAGGTTTTTCAGAGTTTAACACGAGGCAGAGTGATGTGTATAGGGGGTTTGATACATTCATACTTATGTGGACATATGTCTTATGTGTCATTAAGAGGATACAATTCTTATGTGAGATTCATTGATGACCATCCCAAAAAGACCTGGATCTACTTTCTAAAAAGCAACAAGTCCAAGGAAGTCTTGTAGAGGTTCCAAGAGTTCAAAGCTCTTGTGGATAACCAAACAAGGAGGAAGATCTGAGTTCTTAGATTAGATAATGGGGGTGAGTATACCTCCAAGGAGTTTGATGGATTATGTAGGTAGGAGGGTATCAAAATACAGTTGATAGTTATATATACTCCAGATCATAATGGACTAGCGGAGAGTAAGAACAAGTCCATTGTTGGAGAAAACTGAGCTATGCTACATGACCAGTCTCTTCATTTCTTTCTCTGGGTTGAGGCTTGAAGCATCGCTGTATATATTCAGAATAGGAGTCCCCATCATGCCATGGGGAATATGACACCTGAGGATTGTTTTTCAGAAAAGAATCCTGAAGTTATCAATTTTTGGATATTTGATAGTATGACTTACTCTCATGTCCTTTCAGAGAATAGGACAAAGTTGGATCCCACTGCAAAGAAGGGAATGTTTGTGGGCTATGATGAGGCTTTGAAGGCCTTTCACATTTACCTTCCCTCTCAGAGGAAGGTGGTGGTGAGAAGGGAAGTGAATTTTGAGGAGGAGCAGGTCTTCAGGAAGTTGAGAGAGTCAAATCAGGGAGAGAAGCAGGTTCCTACACCTCAGGTTGTTACATAGGTTCCATCAGCACAACAGTTAGGATCATAGGTTTCTGGGGTTATAGGACCACATAGTTTTGGCAAAGGTTCACCCGGTTCAGTGGTTCATCCAGTAGGTTCTTTCGGGACAGGTGATGGGTCTACTATTACAGGTACATCATACAGGGTATTGGGATCCAAATTAGGATTATAGGTTACACCTGGTGTTAGTACACCGGCTTCAGGTTCACATGTGACTAGGGGTACTATCTCTTGTAGTTCTTCATATGAGGATAGACCAGTGTGGGAGCAGTCTTTAGGGAAGAAGAAGCCCAAGTGGCTTCGAGATACCTTGAAGGATGCTTTGAAGGTTGGGACACCCAGGGAGGAAGTGAGGGCTATTAAGATGCCTAAGAGATTGGGCATGTTGTTGGTGGCTAGTACAAGTGATTCTGAGCCTTCTACTTTTGAGGAGGCCTCGCAGCATTTGTTTTGGAGAGATGCCATGATGTATGAGTACCATTCCATCATGAAGAATGATGTATGGGATATTGTTCTGAGACCTAAGGGAAGTTAGTGGTGACTTCTTAGTGGCTTTACAAGCTAAAGCATGCAGTTGATGGGAGTGTGGAAAAGTAAAAAGCCAATTTTGTAGTGCGGGGATTTTCATAGGTTGATGGCATTGATTATGATGATACTTTTGCACCAGTTTCTTGATATACTTCTATTAGGGGATTGATATCCTTGTAGTGAAAATGAGTTGGATGATCCATCAGATGGATGTGAAGACTTCATTTCTCAATGGGATCATACAAGAGGAGATCTATGTTGAGAAGCCTTTGGGATTTGAGATTCATGAGAGAGATTCTCATTTTTACAGGTTGAAGAAGGCCTTATACGAGCTGAAGCAAGCTCCTAGAGCTTGGTACTCTAGGATCGATTCTTACTTGTTGAGTATGGGGTTTCAGAAGAGTGAAGCAGATATGAATCTCTACTTCATCATGGTTGGAGATGATCCTATTATTATTTATTCTATATGTTGATGAATTGTTTATCACAGGGAGAGAGAGACCCATTGCAGCTTGTAATAAGGATCTTGCAGGAGAGTACGAGATGACTGATATTGTATTGATGCATTATTTTCTAGGATTGGAGGTTTGGTAGGAGCCTGAATGTATTTCCCAGGGGCAGGGAAAGTATGTGGTTGATATTCTGAGGAGATTCAGGATGGAGGATTGCAGTCCTATGTCGACATCAATGATCACCAACTGGAAGAAGCTTCATGCTTCTAAGGGAGATTTGGTGGTTCCTACTTTATACCGTCATCTTATTGGGTCATTGATGTATCTGGTCAACACTCGGTCAGATTTGTTTTTTGTAGTGAACACTTTTATCCATTTCATGGTTGATCCTAGGAGTGTGCATTGGGTTGCTGCAAAACATGTGTTGCATTATATAGTAGGGACAATGGATTTTGGTCTGGACTACAAGAGGTCAGAGGGGATTATATTGGTTGGTTATATAGACTCAGATTGGGCAGGAAGTGTGGTAGAATGAAAGAGCACTTCCAAATGTTGTTTCAGTTTGGGCTCGGCATCAGTTTCGTGGTTCGGTCGGAAGTAGAGATATGTTGCATTGAGTTTTGCTGAGGCTGAGTATATGGCATCTAGTCAGGATAGTTGTGAGGCCTTGTAGCTTTGCAAGTTGCTGGTGAATCTATTTGGTCAAGAGCTAAAGCCTACAGTGATCTACTGTGACAACCAGAGCTGCATCCAACTCTCTAAGAATCCATTATTTCATGACCGATCAAAGCACATTGAGATTAGATATTATTTCATTCAAGACTATGTTCATAGAGGGGCAGTTACACTTCAGTACAGTTCCATTGATGAGCAGGTATCAAAAATATTGATGAAATATTTGGGGAGGGGCAAGTTTGTATTCTTCAGAGACAAGTTGCGAGTGGTACAGAACACCTTCCTTAGTAAGAGGGAGTGTTATTTTTGACCTAGGGAAGCGTTCCCCTGGGTGACTTTATCCTTATTCACTTAGAGAGGGGATATAAAGTGACCCTTGCATTAAATGACTTAAGTGAAAGCATTTACTTTGACTTTAGAGTGTAAAGTCAATTTTTGATAAATTTAAGTGGGTGAGTGAAATTAATATTTTGAAAAATAAAATATGAGCAATTATATCATCCATTGATCTAGTATAATCTCCACCATTAGATTAGATAAACCCTAGGTTTCACTCAAAAAGGAAAGGGAAAGGCATTTTTCCTCATTCTTGAGAGAAGAAGAGCTGAGAGAGCTGAAGAGAGTGGTCACGATTTTTGAAACAGCTTGCTGGAGAGATTTTGGTGGGCATGAATTTTGAGACAGCCCTTATTATTTTTCACAGAACCCGAGGAGTGTATGGCTGCATTTATTGCAGGCATAAATTTCAACGAAGTACAAGATCCATACTATATTGTTTTTTGCACGGTTTCTAAGGCACATTTTTAGCACAGAAATCGATGAAAAGGACAAGCACTGGTTTCAAGGAATGTACAGAATCATTTAATGGTGTTCACAATATACGTATTTCCTGCAATGTATGCATAGAAATCGAGGCCGAAGGTTGTTTCTATTTCGACACTGTTTTCGAGAAAAATATTGTAGAAAAATCGAGGCAACATTTGCACAAAAACCAAGGAAGCATGTTGGGTTGAGATAAGTTGGATTTTGACTATAAATGAATGTCTTATTTTTCATGAATAAATAATAAAACTCTCTCTCTCTCTCTCTAACCGGTTTTCCCCTTTTGGGTTTTCTAGGGCCATTGGCCAAAAATTTCTGAGTATTGTGTGTTGAATGGTGTGCTTATTTTTTATTTTCTGTTAGTAAAATATTGAAGTTACAACAGTGTTTTAAGTCTAAAAATTTTATTTTTATTTCTAGTCATTAAATTTTTGGGTTTTCACATAAATTGACATAAATTTTACTTATAAACCAGAGGCTGAAAACTTGTGAAAAATCTACATCAACAAGTGTCCCTAAAATTTTGTAGGAGGTGGGATTCAATGTTCCATAGAATAATGATTGTGGATAAGATCAATGAACCCTCAAATCCCTTGGATTAAGGACATCATTATAGTTCTAGGGGTGGTTCTCTCCTCTAGTTCCATGGAAAAGGGATCCCTTTTTAGGTCAATTTTGGAAACTAGGGTTTTGCTTAGTAAGGGAATGTGAATTTTTTGCATATAGGGGTCAACCTTGAATTCCTTAATTGTGAGATTATGGCTAGTTTTTCCACATGGAAATTCCATAAACACACTTGCATGACCCCTTGAAACCTAGTTTTGATGCATAGTTGAAATTCTAGCCCCGAGTAGGGATTCAACAGGTGTCCCTGAAAACCTGTAGGAGGTGGGATTCAACGTTCCATAGAATGATGACTATGGCTTAGATCGATGAACCATCAACTCCATTTTATTTAGGACATTAGTCTAGTTCTCGGTGTGTCCTTATCCTCTAGCTCCATGGATAAGGGATCTTGTTTTAGTTCAATTTTGGAAACTAGGGTTTTGCTTAGTAAGGGGATGTGAAATTTTTTCACATAGGGGTCAACTTTGCAAATTCCATGACCGATATCTTGTGGCTAGAGTTCCCACATGGAAACTATATAAACACACTTGCATGACCCCCTGTAACCCAATTTTTATGCATGGTTGGAATCTTATGCCCTGGGTAGGGATTCAACAGGTGTCTCTGCAAGCCTGTAGGAGGTGGGATTCAACGTTCCATAGAATGATGATCGTTGATCATATGGATGAACCATTAATTACATTGTATTAATGACATTGGGATATTTCTAGGGGTGTCCCTCTCCTCCAACTCCATGGAAAATGGATCCTGTATTAGGTCAATTTTTGAAACTAGGGTTTTTCTCAATAAGTGAATGTGAAATTTTAGCACATAGGGCTCAACTTTGCAAATTCCTTAGACATGAACTTATGTCTAGAGTTACAACATGGAACATCCCTAAAATTGCTTTAATAACCCACTAGAACCCATTTTGGATGCACAGTTGGAATTCTATGCCCCAAGTAGGGATTCAATAGGTGTCCCTGAAATCCTATAGGAGGTGGGCTTCAATGTGCCATAGTATGATGATCATGGATCAAATCAATAAACCATTGAATTCGTTGGATTTAGGACACCGATTTAGTGCTATGGGTGGCCCACTTCTCTGGATCCATGGACAAGGGATCTTGTTTTAGGTCAATTTTTGAAACTAGGGTTTTGCTTAGTAAGTGAATGTGAAATTTTAGCACATAGGGGTCAACTTTGCAAATTCCTCAACCATGAATGTGTGTCCATCATTCCAACATGGAACACCCTAAACACGCTTGCATGACCCGCTGGAACCAGGTTTTGATGCATGGTTGGAATTCTATGCCTTGGGTAGGAATTCAACAGGTGTCCCTGAAATCCTGTAGGAGGTGGGATTCAGCGTGCCACAGACTGATGAACATGGATAGAATCGAAGAACCATCAAATCCATTATATTCAGTACATTGGTACAGTGCTAGGGGTGGCCCTCTCCTATGGATTCATGGACAAGGGATCCTGTTTTAGGTCAATTTGGAAACTAGGGTTTTTCTCAGTCAAGGAATGTGAAATTTTTGCACATAGGGGTCAACTTTGAAAATTCCCCAACTGAGGGCTTGTGGCTAGTTTTCCCACATGGAAACTATATAAAAACACTTGAATGATCCCCTAAAACCTAGTTTTGATGCACGGTTGGAATTATATGCCATAGGCAGGGATTCAACAGGTGTCCTTGAAAGCCTGTAGGAGGTAAGATTCAATGTGCCATATAATGATGAACATGGCTCAGATAGATGAACTATCGACTCCATTGGATTGGCGACATTGGGGGATAGTGATAGGGGTGGTCCTCTCCTCTATCTCCATGGAGAAGGGATCTTGTTTTAGGTCAATTTTGGAAACTAGGGTTTTTGGATATAAGAATTATGTGTTCAAGTCCAAGTCAATCAAATACAAACTTGTGGACTCAAATTCGTCACTTTCATTTTAGAAATAGGTAGAACAATAATAATGAGTAATACTACAACTAATTAACAACTCGAGAATGGTCCTGTAAAGTACTCAAGTCATTTGTAATTATGTTTTAGGTATATTGTTAATATTAGGGTTAGTTCATACTTGACATAGGTAAATAAATATACTTCAATGCATAAACATGAATATAAAACAAGATTCAGAATAGTACTTCTCCAATTAATTTAAACTATAATAAAATCACACATACTTTTCATCTCTTTCAACTCTAACACTCCATTGGTCGTTGCGTTGAAGCTGGTCCTTGAGGTGATTCATCACATTCCATGTACAGTAACAAAATGATAAAATAATGTGCAGGAGATACAAAAATAAAGAATCATAACCATTATTTTGAATGAACCTTATACTCGGATACTTTTAGGTTTGATGTGTATCCCATATATTTGTTAGATGAAATACATCATGCCAAACACCAATTTCATTTATGTAGACCACACAACTGCATCACTTAGGTGTGTCAACTTCGTTCATCATTTAAATGCTTGTTAGTTTGTTATGTGGGTAAGGGGATTTTGTATTCCACTTAGTTGGGTCAGTTGCTTAGGTGTATTGGGTGCTTATGTGTGTTAGGTATGTTGCATTTTTGTGAATACAATTTAACATTGTATATGCAATTGGATCATGGTAAAAAACAATTTAAATGTACATTGTTGTCATTACAAAATATTGTAATTGCATATTGTTCTCAAATTTATAACTCATATCTCCATGCAATAAAAAAATCTATAAAAAATTGGGAACATTACACATAAAAACATTCTTGGCCACACATGCATGATCACACATAAGACTGAACTACGAAGATATCAAGAGCCTTGATATGAAATATTTTTTATATCATGAAAGTTATACTACAAAAATAGAAGGCCATATGTACACGTATCAAAAACATCATTGATGTACATGCAAACAAAAGTACATATGCCCTAGACCACACCCCTAAACTCTAACTTCCTCTTGTACAAAAAACTAAAAATTTGTCCTGGACCAACACATCCAAACTCAACTTTCACTTGTTTTTTCCTGACTCTGATGCTTGTTACCTCTGTCCACGACCACTATGCATCTCTAGCGACTGTAAATCACAGGTAATTGAACTAATACTATCTAGAACTAACAAAGTTTGAAAATTTAAAATATGACTCAATTGTACATCAAACAAACACTCACTGCATCGATCTGGGGTATAGATTCCTCTGGTGTCGTCCTCCTTGTAGAGAGCCTCTCTTCAATGATTTTCTGTGAATAAAAAAACCTACGTTAATTATCTCAACAATTATCAACATGTACATGCATGAGAAAGTACTGACCAATTATGTAAATAATGAACATCTCACCAAAAAAAAATTAGGGCATGACACTGGGTTTCTTCAGTAGCAAGGGGAGCTGTATGTTGAACATCAACCTCTGTCGCATGCACTAATGGACCAGGGTGTGGCTACATTAACCAAATTCTAAAACAGTTAGACATCGTGCATGTCCATATACAATACAAATGAATTGTACAAGTACAAATATTTAAGTAGATACCTCTATGTGACTTATCCCCATTATAGATGTAGCATTGGCTGCAGCATCAAAAACCTCGCTAAGGTCTAGCACAAAGGACTCTACATCCTGATGTTGTAAACATGTGAAAATAATATTAAGAAAAACTAGTTGTGCAGTGAATTTAAAGCTAACCAACAACTTCCATTGGAAGTGTGTACATTACCATGGAATCAATAGGTTCTTTGTCATGGACAACCACTCTTTTTATGGAATAAGGTTGTCTGGTGTACAAAAAATGCTTATCTATTTTTGGACTATGGGGAGATCCAAACCAAAGAGGTGGTGCAGGGATTTGTGTTGATGTCTGTAGTCATAAAGTGTTACCATAGTTAGAAATGGACATGAATGGATGGAATAATATGTACTGAAAAAATAACATGTTGTAATATATTTACCTCTACCTGGGACATGTTTCCCCCATGGGAGGGACCACTGCTATCAATTTCTTTCCCCTTTGTAGAGCCAGATAGTGCCTACAATCTTAAAAATTATAAATATTAGCAATCTATAAAGAAGTGTACAATAATTTAAATAAATAATTTGAACAAGATTCAATCATTAACCATGTACTTACATTCCTTAGGTAATCATAAAATCCACCTAGGGGCAATTCACTGAGATCGATATCTCTGACTTCCTGTTCAAAATGTGGTTCCTGCAACTTCAAAAATTGTAAATATTTGACCATTTAACAAATTAATTAACCAACACATGTATTAACAAAATGATATGTATTAAAAAAAATGACATGTTGAAATATTACCTTGGTGTTAGTTGTTTGAGCCTAATATACGGCAACACTGGGTCTCTAAGGGGGTAGTAGTGTACCCAGTGTACCCAGTGTTGTCCTTACCTGACCACCATTCATCATAGAAATACCATGTGTTGATCCATGCCCATAATAGAATTGGCCACTCGTTGTGCACATGTGTGGCTCGATTTTGGGAACATGGGATGTCGGTCTATCCCCACCAATAGATGGTCCTCTACCACCAAAACTTGGTGGTTGTACCCCATGAGAGGAATAGGGCCTTGCTTGGTCAATAGTTGTTGTGTGTCGGGAAATCATCACAGCTAGCGTAATAAATGTCTCATGTATCTGGGTAATCATATCATGTGAAAAAGGGATGTATAGCCTTAATATTTGGACATGGGGTGGAGGTATATGTTGATTGGCATATATATTCCTAGAATTGGGTCAGTTTTGGGGCATCCCCATACCAGCTCCCTAGAACCCAAACATGTCAAAATAGTTGACATGTTTTCCCATCACAAACTCTGCATAAAGTTTTTGGAGGAAGTACATCAATACTTCCTTGTTTTGTTGCGGGGGAATATCAAAAACCATGCACCATATGTCCATCCAATGGTCTCTAATTGGTTGACAGATGCACCACTCAATGGAAATATGTGGTCTACTAATATCTATAATTTCATTTGTACCAGGTACTCTAAATAGTGTATATATATGCTCTTTTGTTATTTTGAGCTTCTTAATCTCATTGTAGCTTAAATCATCAACATATTCTTTTCTTTTTGTCTCACTGTAAGATGTTATGCTATACAAATCATCATCTGATTTGCTGATGGTATCCACTATGGTCAGCAATGATGTTGACAAGGAGTGGAAGATTTCATATCCATCCCTCCAAGCAGAACCATTATCTTTCAAATTACCAATAACTCTCAAAATATCTGCATTGTGGTCCATAGTAGCTCCTGGAAACACAAATACAAATAAAATATCATTAGAAAAATAAACACATGTTAGAATGACATCTCTAAGTAATGAAAAGTGTAAAACTAATGTACGACAAATAACAACATAAACTTGTTATAATTTAAATTTTAAAATTGATATTGAATTTTACAGTAAGAATAAACATTTAACATTTTTTCATCTTAAATTTATGTTATAAATTTGTATTAATTCCAATTTCCAAATGCATGTACATAAAATGTCCTATGTGCATATGTTTATTGGGAAGCTCCTCTAGCTTATTTTAAGGCTTGGATTATGAAGTTTCATTGAAATTGTGAGGTGTAAACTAATGCCCTTGCAGGACTAATTCCTATATTGCAGGTAGACGCAAGGGATAGATGCTAGAATAGGTGGAAGAAAGTGCTATTGATGAATAAAATCCCAATATATGCAAGGATTTTGGAAGATATGTAATTATTTGTTGTAGCATGAATTTGTTTGGACTCCAAATACCATTTAGCATCTTTGTTTAAATGTAATTTGTTCCATGTATGGATTCCACTTGATGTTATTTTAGTTGTCTACACTCTTTCTATATACCCATGAGAGACTTTGCATATTTGTGTATAGTGGATTTTATGGTTGCAAGGTTTCCACTGGATTCTATCATGTATGATAGTATGTGATTGGCATGTAATCAAATGCATCAACCTCCCTATGTATCTTGATGTTCGTAGATCCTATTGTTGAACTCCATTGTCTTGGCCTTAACCAAAATGTACCCTTTAGTGAAGCAGAAACATTTGTTAAGCATGGGAAGATTATATACCTTATTTTAACACTTGGATTAGGAAGTTTCATCAAAGCTATAAGGTGTTTATTAATGTTCTTGGATGACCAACTTTGATATTTCGGATAGAGGCAAGGGATTTACCATGTTTGTTAATGTATTTTAGGGAAGATATGAATTGTACTTGAATTTTTTTTAGTTGTATGCAACCTTGCAATATTATTGACAAAATTTGCATATTTGTGAATTTTGGTTTCGATACACAAGGATGGTTGTGAATATACATATGAAAATGGTGAAATTGATTTGTTTTTTATGAGTAAATTGGGGTTTTGGTTTCCATTAGGCATGTAAATTTCTTATGCAACCTTGCAATATACTTGAGAAAATTTGCATATTTGTGAATTTTGGTATGGATTCACAAGGATTCTTGTGAATATTCATATGCAAATAGTAAAATTGATTTGTTTTTCATGAGTAAATTGGGGTTTTGGTTTCCATTGGGCATGTAAATTTCTTATGCAACCTTGAAATATACTTGAGAAACTTTGCTATTTGTGAATTTTGGTTTGGATTCACAAGGATGCTTATGAATATACATATACAAATAGTCAAAATGTTTTGTTTTTTATGAGTAAATTGGGGTTTTGGTTTCCATTGGGCATGTAAATTTCTTTATGGGCATATAAATTTAAAACAAAATGGTTTCAATTCATATTAGGGCATATAAATTATTGAAAATAGAGAAATTAGTATGAGAGGATTTGGATTAAATATATCACAAGGAAGAGATTGATCCTAGCAAGGTGGGTTTTTTTTCCTTTTATAACACCAATCATGTTCACCTTTCTCATGTTGCTTGACCTGAACATGTTTTTGTGTGTGGTTGTGGAGAAAATGATGGGATTGGCCTGTTTTAAGCATAAATCAATTTTTACATAACATGAGCACGTTTTTGTACACTATAATGCATGTGCATTTTTGTACACTATAATTCGTGTGTGTTTTACTTAACTATCCTAATTGGCAAGCATGTCCACAGACTTGGGAATATGCTTGGCAGGGTTGGCATTGCTTGGGATGATTTATGTTTTATGGATCTTGAAATATCGGCTTCAATCTACCATTGCATCTAAAAGGACCCTCAACTTTGTGCACTCATCCATTAGGTTTTAAATTTTTATGTTCTTAAAGTTTGTGGGTAATCACAAAATAGCAAAAAGTTCTCTATGAGAACAATTATGGTATTTTGATGGATGACATTAATGTTCTCTTTACATGTTGCCATCATATTTCTAATTTTTTCATTTTTCTTTTTCAGCTTCTCATTAACTCTAATTTTATGCAGGGCTTACCCCAAGTGTTTCTTTGTAGGATGCAATCATTGAAAGATAGTTTGTTGCTACCAAAATGAAAAAATTATCTTTGCAATAACATGCCTGATGGCATAAACAGAGAAAGTTATATGGTTATTTTCCTTCCTTGATGAGAAGTGGTTATTATAGTTTTTATTTGTAGTCTAGCTAGATACCTTGTTAGGCATCTTAGAAAATAATTGATCCAAGAATACCATGTGTAGATTATGTGATCTCGACAATGTACATACTTTTCTTCAGGAAGTAATCCATTTACAATTAATATTTTAAAATCCATGCATCTTGTAGATTATCCCGTGTTTTCTAATTTTAGTCTCTCTTTCCCAGGATCCTGGTTTGATTGTAGAAGCAAGTCTGAAATATCTTCCACTTTCTAATGATCCCTTGAGGTGGTTAACTATAACATTTATCTTCCTTACATGGAGGTTTCATAATCTTATTATACAATGAGATACATTACCCAAAAGGAACTTGATTCAAGCAAGAATATGTGAGTGTGTATTATATTTCTATCCATAGAAAATAAATCCATATCTCTTTCCATAATTTAAAATAAAGTAGTTATAGTGTATCCATCCATGATAGGCCTCGAGGAATCCCAATATACCACCAAAGAAACACACCCATACATGATAAGAACTAAAGAATCGAGACAAGGCATACAAAAAACATGCAATGATGCTCATATGGTTTCATCATAGGATCATATAGCTATCATCTCAGACAGAAGTCATTCTCAAGCCCACCCTGAGATGATGACACTAGTAGAGAACCTATCGGTTTATTGCAATCATGTTTGGAGAGTCTATCTACTTTCTGGCTATGTTCCTTATAATATGATGAAAATGAGATTGACTGAAATTTGGATTTCAGATTTGTTGCATGTTGAATTCTTCCATATGGCCCTATGCTCCTTTGTTCCCTTGTTCCTGGAATCCTATCAATAACTAGTTTAGAGTCACCGTAAATGTGTATTTCCTCTATCCATTTCTATGGAGCTAGAGTCATATATCTATACACTATCTTCCTTATGCTGAATTATTAATTTACCCAATTGACACTTAGATACGCCCTCATGTTGATATGATATATGGAGGATTCCTTCTACACCACTTTCTCTAGTGATCTGATTAGCAGATCCATCGAAAAAACCTATAGGCGATGGACATATATACTCCCAGCTTTCAACCACTATGCTTTTCTAATTCTGACTTTTTCTCATATATTTGTTTAGCACATTTTATCTTGTAATAGGTCATAAATCATTAAATTTTTAAATCATCGTGTTTCCTCTTATAGTTTGTAAGAGTTACCACATAAAATTTTCTTCAGTTAAAGATTATAACTAGTATTTTTGTCACACCAATGAACATTATAATAAGCATTAACGTAAAGCTAATTTAGTCAAATGAAAGTACGCAATTTAAACATTGCCCCAAGTTCTCTACATACACCATATCAATCATTCTGGGTAACGCTTACAAGCCTAAGCCTTATCTTTTTTGTTTCCACTTACGTTGTTGGACTATTTTGATCAAGATCCCCCTCATAGTGTGGTACCTTAACCCTTTTGTTATGTTTTTTATGGGTGTGACATTCCAGAAGCCCCAAACAACTCATACAAGTCACGATTTATTCTATCCATCTCCAAGAAGGTCATGGTTCAGGTCAAGTAGACCAAAGAAGGTCATTGTTCATTTCAGGAAGCACCAATAAGGTCACAACCCAGCCTAGGAGGTCACGTTTCAAGCTTGAATGGACTAATATATCTGTTACATTGTTTGAGTGTGCTAAGATGTAAGAAATCCATGGGATTTGTGTGGGATACAAACTGATCTCTGGTTTGTGTGTGGAATGTCATCATTACCTGATATTTTATGGACTGTTGTTTCTAGGTCTGTTGCTCCAATAATTGGAGTTTCCTTACAGTTCACTTCAAGCAGATCCAAACACTCAAACAGTGTAGCAAAAATCTTAGTCCACTCAAATAGGTTTATGGTTTCTTTTAGAATCCCCAAACAACTCACAACCTTCTCAAGAAATCCATAGGATTTGTATAGGATACAATATGAGCTTTGGTTTGTGTGTGGAATGTCATCAATACCTGATATTTTATGGAATGTTGTTTCTTAGTCTGTTGCTCCAGTAATTGGGGCTTCCTTGCTTGTCAACTGGGTTACCTTGAATGCTAATATATTTGACTAAACCTACAATAATTGAATTTATTCTTTATCTGGTATGTCCTTTGTTCCTGTAGTGACTTGCCTCTTAATAGACAAGATCTAATATAAAAAATATTGTTGAGTACAGAGATAATTTTAAGAACGCCCTTGAAATTTATATGTATAATAAATGGGTGAATCTCCTTATTATATAGGAAAATTTGAAGGCTATGTTATCGATAATATAATATGTATATATTTGTTCTTGTCTAAGCTTTCATTCTATTATATAATCTTGCAAAATCTTGGTGAATCGTTCACTAAATTATAAGATATTGTAATATCTTGGCGAATATTTCACTAAATTATAAAATATTGGAAAAATGGTGAATTTTTCATCAAACTATAAAACCTTTTAATGTCTTAGTGAATCTTTTGGTAAGACGGATCAACTTTTGATTCTACAAATTACTAAGGTAGTTAAATAGAAGAGAATATACCATAGCTCGACTCTCTCGACTCCTAGACCTTGAAATGAACAAATGCAAGAATGAGAAGAGGAGGTATTTATTTATACATTTCACAATCATTATTGGGTCACTCACAACTGGAGGTGTTGGTGAAACACAACTACACTAACTAGTTTCAGGCCAAGTGGGGACTCCACTTTTTATATCATCCCTTAATCTTCCAACGAACATGTGGGGACCCAAATCATTACATAGCGACAAACTGATAGAATTCAACACTTTACACTATGGAGTGATTATGGAAACCATGAACCATTATTACAACATTGAGTATTATCGAGACCCAAAACCTTAATATAGCGTATGAATTCCCAATTATTTTATTTTCCAAGTCTCTCAATTTTAAGCTACCCTTTAAGAAAAAAAACATGTTTATCTGTTTATAGATACAGATGCCACTTGTTTATTTCTTTTGTTGACAATCAAAATATGAATGATATAAATTGATTTAGATTTTTTAGATTTAGTTATAAAGTTACATGGTTAATATAAATAAGAACATACAATAACAAGAATAGAAAGCAAATTAATGCATCACCATGCATATCATTAGTGACTACTATATTAAATACTACTTTTTCATATAAAATAAGGTGTTTGTATGTGTCCTTGAAAATTTTGAAAACATGCAAAATGTGGTAAAATTGTTTTGGCACCCTCATTGAATGCAAAAGACTATATATCAAATAGCATAATGTCTACATCTCAGGTAAAACATGCCCTCTACATATTATATACAATCATGATGGAAATGAAGTATCACGTTCCAACTAAATCATGTGTTTATAATGCATAACTATATCCATTTTCGGATGATGATAACAATTACACATCAAAACAAATCACCAAAAACCATTTTACTTCTGAATGACCCTTATAAAAAAAATATCGTAAAAGAAGTCTTGAACCCAACAAATTTAGGTGACAAATAAAATTGACGAACTTGGCAATACGAATAAAAAAATATACCAGCCACGAACTTGTCAATACAAATAAAAAAATCTACCATAATTTTTGGACAACTCTACAAGAAGACATCCAAAATAATGACCATTCCACTCTATCCGTGCCATTATAATCAGTGTGCATTTATTTATATTACAAACATCCCAAAAATAAACAATAATAGACATAAAATATGAACATATACACTCTCATTAACCCCTTAGATCCAATAATTATTATAGAGCAAGATCCTATTAAAAGCGCATTTTAAGCAACAGGGTCAAATTTAGTTTGAATATATAAAAACCATATGGTGTCTCTCCATCAAGAGTAGCATCCACTAACAACATATAAATTTCAATTGATAGTTTAAACATGACATAGCATAAAAAAATGTATCTTTTTATCTCTATAACACTTTTATAGAACCAATACTCCTAGGATAGAATAAACCCTAAAAACATCAAATGAGCCCTAAGAATCAAGAGTTCCCTAGAATTCAATAGGCCTAAAAAAGAATCCATGATAAAAAAAGAAAGATAAAAGGTAAATTTACAATATAATAATATGTTGTAACTGTGGATAAAAAACATAAGAAAAATACCAAGTTGATTATTGGATAAAACGCATGATGCAAGTTTGTATTCTTTGATAAATCGTGTGTGTGGCATGCCCCTTTAAGACTTAAGATTTCGGTAATATAGATGTTAAGCAAAGATTAAAATGTCGAGAAAACTAAGAATGAAAAGTGGAATTTCATTAACCATAACCTTCACCCTACAAGTGCAGTTGAATGTGAGTAAACCATGAACCATTGTAGCCTTTATATAGAACAAAATAGCCTCTCGTTTTCCCTCCAATTCTAGAAATTGAGGGATCAATGAAGGTAGCACATGAAATTGACTAAAAATACAGGAAAATGCAACCATATGCCTAAATTACAAGGAAAATTGAAGGAAACATAACCCTTGGGATCCTCCATTACAAAAAAATGGGGCCAAAAGAATGATTTCACTAGAATTTATCTAGAAATTGGGGGCAAAAGATTGATTGGAGGGAGATTTTGCTAGAGCGAAAATAGTTTTTTTTTTCCATTTTCCTCATTGATATATGGGAGGCTATTTATTTTGGATTTATTTTTTTTCTAAAAATATTGGGCGAATATACTTTAGATTAAAAAAACCCTTTACATATAAGAAAATAGTCCACTAAATCTTTGTAACCCCCTTAATATAGCCCATGGGCTATATATAGCCCCTAAAATTATCCATGGTTGAGTATAAGGAAGGTTTGAACTCTCCTAGTGGGTTATGTTATTTGTTTTCTTTGTACTTTGAGTTAAATTTACTATTGTTGTTATTTATTGTCTTTGTATGTTTTTTAGCTTTAACACGGGGACCTTAGGGAGTGTTAAAGTTGAAAGAGATAAAAATTATGCTTTAAACTTGTCTAGTTACAAAAATACTATTTTGTTTCTAGTACTATTTTGTCATGGTTTCTCATGGTTTATGTCTGTTTGAGATGGTTTGTCATGGTTTATGTCCTTTTCCTTATCAGGTTTTTGTTGCTAAGTTTAAATATCAAAATATGGTTTCCAGTTTCCAAAAGGTGCAGTTGCATTGATGCCTATTTGTTAGGTTTTTGGGATCCATCTCTCTAACTGTTCGACGAACTTTAAGTACATGAGAAGGTATTTATGTTTAGATGTTAATTTCATGTGTTTTTTTTTGCTGCTAAAATTGTGGAAATTTTATTGACATCCTCATGAGAATTTTAGAATCCTTTTCTTTGAGAAATTAGAATAGGGAAGAGTTGATGGGAGCTCCCAAATGGTGATGATAAAACTCATTGTTGTGGTATGGACCTTCCTTATACGGTGATGATAAAATGTATTGTTGTGGTATGTAACACTTATGGACTATATACCTTGAGAGAAAATATAATGGTTTGACACTTTGGTCTTCTAGGTAAGAGGTTGTGTCCCCACCTTGATGGTACACCTTGGTTATGTGGGTAAAAGGGTTATTCTCCCACCTTAATTGACACACCTTGGTCTTGTTGGTGCAGGGTTGTTTTCCAACTTTGTCATGACCCCTCTCATTGACTCTTGATATTATTTTGACCATTGATTGGTCCTTATGCTAGCACCCCCTCATAGTGTGGCACCTTAACCCTTTTGTTATGTGTATTATGAGTGTGAACTCCTAGCAGCCCCAAACAACTCATATCCTGCTCAAGCAAGTTTAGAAATGTCAGGTTTTAGTCCATCCATCCTAAAGAAGGTCTCATTTTAGTTCAAGAAGACCCAAGAAGGTCACTGTTCATTTCAGGAAGCACCAAGAAGGTCACAACCCAGCTTAGGAGGTCATGGTTTATACTTGAGTGGAATAATATATCTACTGCACTATTTGAGTGTGCTAAGCTATAAGAAATCCATGGGTTTTGCATGGGATATAAACTGAGCTCTGGTTTGTGTGTAGAATGTCATCATTAACTGATATTTTATGGACTGTTGTTTCTTGGTCATGGTTTCAAACTTGAATGGACTAATATCTCTGCTGCACTGTTTGAGTGTGTTAAGCTATAAGAAAACCATGGGATTTGTATGGGATACAAACTGATCTATGGTTTGTGTGTGGAATGTAATCATTACCTAATATTTTATGGACTCTTGTTCCTTAGTCTGCTGCTCCAGTAATTGGGGTTTCCTTATTATTCACTTTAAGCATACCCAAACACTCAAACAGTGTAGCATAGATCTTAGTCCACTCTAATAGGGTAATGGTTTCTTTTAGCACCCCCAAACAACTCACATCCTTCTCAAGAAATCCATGGGATTTGTATGGGATACAAACTGAGCTCCGGTTTGTGTGTGGAATTTCATCATCACCTAATATTTTATGGATCGTTGTTTTTTGGTATGTTTCTTTAGTAATTGGGGTTTCCTTGCTTATCGACTGGGTTACATTGAATTCTGCTATAGTTGACTAAACCTACAATAATTTAATTTATTCTCTCTCTCTCAAGTATGTCCTTTGTTCATTTAGTGACTTCTCTATTAATAGACAAGATCTAATCTAAAAAAATATTGTTGAGTATAAGGAAGGTTTCAACTCTCCTAGTGGGTTATCTTATTTGTTTTCTTTGTACTTTGAGTTAGATGTACTACTATTGTTATTTATTGTCTTTGCATTCTTTTCAACTTTAACACATGGACCTTTGGGAGTGTTAAATTTGAAAGAGGTGAAGATTATGGGTCTGTTGTCACATATGCCCTAGGTGTAGAGGCACATATGCTAATTGTTGATTTTAGTGAGAGAATTGGTAAATTAGTTTAGTAATATGTTGAAGCAATGGAAAAAATAAGTGGATCTCTGTTTGAATTTTGAATGTATTAATGCATGTTTTTTTTAATGAATATGTAGAAGGAAAATATTTTTTTTGTACAACTTGGATTTATGGAATGCATGATCAAACTATATTAGATTTTTATTTCTAATTCTCGATTCAAAGAACTCTTAGAATTTCATAAAGGGAATTACAAATATATATGTATTTTTAATCTTTTGTTCTTCAAATTTTAGCTCGGATAATTATTTGACATTTGTCTAAGTTGGACAAGTTTTGTTTTGTAGTCAATACAAATATTTTATTGATACTCATAACCTCGTTATCCATGCATACAATCCTTTGAATCTTATTATGCAATCACAACACTTTCCACTGTATAAAGCATTATGTATTTTCATGATGGGATGGAGATATGCCTTTCCACCAAATAATGACAAATCATATCAGTCATTCCCATCACCCGAAGCAATGGAAAACAATCAAGATCTTATTTTATGGACACAATCAGTTATTATTCACAATGCATGCACTACAAAAATAAAGGATGGCCATTCAGAGGGTATTGGATATCAAGATATGGATGAACAACTTAAAGGTTCCCAAAGCAACTCAATCCTATTCCTATTTGGTTTCCTTTTTCATTTCAATTTATGAGAATTTATGATTCTTTAAATAGATTTTTCTTGTACACTAGACAACATAGTGTACATAGAAGTTATCTGACAATATGAAGTCATTTTACTATAGATGTTCCCTGAATTGTTCTATCCTTTAATATTTAGGTATGGTTCTAGAGTAAATATGTCATTTTCCATATATTAAATGAACTTTAAATGGATATGAGAAATCCTAGCTTCTGTGATGCATTCTACACTTCCTGTTTTTGTTCAACTTATGAGAAATGTTGATAAATATGTTAAGCCCTATGTTGGCCTTATCATTGGGAGAATGAGATCCTCAACTTTTCAACTCATATCAATCATGTTGTATTTTTTTTAAGATTTTTAGCATCATAGATATCAACAATATGTTATTATTTATTTCATTATTGATCCTTAGAAATGATTTCTAAAGTACATGAATACGCTTGGAACTTCTGCAAGTATTGTAGATACTTCAAGGGTACTAGCTCAATGGAAGAGCACCTATTGATGTGATTGTAACTTTGGAATGTATTCACTTGTATTTCTTATGTATTGTAACCCAATGTTTATTTCAAGATGTGTTTGTAATGTACTTGAGTCATGTCATGCCCCGAGGTTCCTATTGGGAGTTTCTATAATGTAAACAAGTTAGGTCAAGTCAAGGTGGGTAACCCTCCTATTGTCTAAGGGTTAAAGTCCCCGCAGTTCTGAGGCACTAGGGTTATTAGAATCACCTAGTGAAGTTAGCCCTAGTTTGGTTTAGTCAAGTCGAGAATTAGTATAAATAGAGAGCTAGCCTCTCTATTTATCACACACTCACTCACACTTAATTGTAGCGCATAATTGAGGAAGAGAAAGACACTGGGGCAAAGAAGAATGAGGTTACTGCTGTTGGGAGATCATCTTACTATTTTTGGTTTTCACTTTTGGTGCTGATTCTATCTCTGAGGAAGTTGTGGGGTTTTCTCCATTTATGGTTTCCTCAAGGAAAAACATTGTGTTCATTGTCTCTTTTGTTTTATTGTTGTGCTTGATGTTCTCTCAGTTAAAGATCCTAATGTTAAAATTCTAAAATGGTATCAGAGCTAACCTGAGAAGAAGACACTATGCAGCTGTAGGAACTAGGGATTCCTACTTTGTGGATCTCTCTCCACATATTTTCAACAAAAGAAGGGTGGAATAACTCTCCTCCCTAGGGTGCATATTTCTATCAAAGCATAATCCAATTCTGAGGTTTTTCAGTTTTGGACCAGACACTGCTACCATAAATTAGGGCCTTTCACAGAAGTGGAATTTTTCAGTGAGCCTAGGCTTGGATTGATCTCCTCCCCAAAATCGATGTTAGGGATCAAAATAAAAGCATTTGATTGGAAAGAAATCCAAAAAATAAAAACCCTAATCTACTCCTGAACCAGCACTGCAAGATTTCAGCTCTAAATCCAGATCCGACATCTTGACCTGGTAAGATCTAAATATTTTGTATTTCCATTTGAGGTTCTCAGTTTAGATGTCTTATCATACCAAGCTTGATGAAAATATTTAGGGAGCTGATAACTTCTGAGCCTAGAAGTATAGGATCTCCCTGGTCCTGGAAGAAAATGAGTTGGACTCCTATATCACTGAGGAGGTTCCAGTTCTAGAAGGAGATGAGGCCAAGGCCTTACATAAGAAGAAGTTGGTTATGGCAAAGAGGATCATTGTTGATTATATCAAGGATCACCTCATACCATAGGTGTCATCCCTCAAGACACCTAAAGCCATGTTTTATGCCCTAACCAAACTGTTTGAAGGGAAGAACATCAATCGGAAGATGACTCTAAGGAACCAGTTGAAGAATGTAAAGATCCAGAATGAGGAGACCATCCATTCATACTTCACAAGGGTCTCCCAGATCAAAGGACATTTGGAAGCAGTAGATGAAGAAGTGGAGAATGCAAAAATTGTGATGACAACCTTGAATGGCCTCCCTAGGTCATGGGATTCTTTCATCCAAGGAATCTGTGCTACGAAGAAGTTAGTCAAGTTCAGTAGACTGTGGGAAGAATGTTCACAAGAAGAAGCTCAGATAGTAGCTCGAGAAGAAAAGATGGGAAGTAAATATCAAGCTCTCATAGTACACTCCAGGAAAGGAAGAAGGGAAAATCATCATCACCAAGGTAAGCATTCTCATCAGAAAAACAATCCTGTAAGAAGGGATCCATCCAAACTCATATGTTATACATGCGATGAAATAGGACACTTTGCTAGAAACTGTCCCATGAATAAGAATGGATCCAAGAAGAAGAAGAACTCCAAAAGAAGACATCATGCTCACACTGCTAAGGATGATGATCCTCCCAGGAAGAGAGTAAAACAAGAAAGTGAAGATGAATATGTTCTGATCTCCGCTCTCACAAGAGCTGTCACTCATGGAAGCAAAGATTGGCTTATTGAAAGTGGGGCTTCCAAACACATGACAATTTTCAAGGAATACTTTGAGAAACTATCTAAACATAATTCACCCCATAAGGTGAAACTTGGGGATGACTACCAATATCCCATAAAAGGTAGTGGTGAATCCTCCTACAATCTAGACTCCAAAAATTCTATGAAGATGAAGGATGTCTTGTTTGTACCAGGACTAAAGAAGAATCTTCTATCCATATCGGCATTGGATGCAAAAGGCATGAGGGTTGCATTTGTAGATGGCCAAGTCCTCATGTTGTCAAGAGGAAAGACTATTAATGATGCAATAGTGATTGGAGAACAAGAAGGAGGATTATACAAATTGAAGGGCCATATAGAACAAGCTTTGGTCCATGACACAGTAGAGCCAAATGAACTTTGGCACAGAAGGCTTGTAGATGTGCATTATAGAGCACTACCACTAGCAAGAAAAGTTGTTGAAGGTCTTCCATAAATTCAAGCAAAACATGAAGGGGTCTGTAAAGGATGTGTGAAAGGAAAGAATACAAAGAAGACATTTCCAAGTAGCGAGAGCAAGGAAAACAAAATCTTGGAAATCATCCACTTCGATGTATGTGGACCAATCTCATTAAGTTCACTAAGTGGGTATGTATACTATGTTTCTTTCATTGATGAATTTTCTAGGAAGACATGGATTTACTTCATGAAGACCAAAGATGAAGTTTTTAGCAAGTTCAAGGAATTCAAAGCTTTGATCGAGAACCACACAGAAAAGAAGATCAAGACCTTTTGATCAGATAATGGTGGAGAATTCACATCAAATGAATTCAAATACCTATGCAAAGAATTAGGGATTAAAAGGGAGTTATCCACTCCATATAATCCACAACATAATGGGTTTGCAGAGAGGAAGAATAGAACTATCATGGAAGCTGTAAGAGCAATGCTTCATGATCAAGATCTTCCCATGCATCTATGGGCAGAAGCTGCTAGAACAGCGGTGTATGTACAGAACCGTACTCCACACAGAGTACTCGAGAATAAGACACCTGAAGAATTATTTTCCAGCAAGAAACCAGAAGTCAGCCATCTCAGAATATTCGGTTGTCCAGTATACATACACATTCCAAAAGAGAAGAGAACAAAACTAGATCCTTTAGGAAAGAAGGGTGTATTTGTGGGATACTCTGAAAGCTCAAAGGCTTAAAAAATATACTTCCCAAGATTCAAGAAGATCGACATTAGTAGGAATGTGACATTTGATGAAGACACAGCTTACAACAATTCCAGAAAGAGACCTGCTAAAGATCCTAAAGAAGCAGAAGCACCCAGAATTCATGATACAACCATGAACGAAGAAATTCAAGAAGAAGATCGAGAATTTGAAGAACCACAAGGACCTGTAGATCCACCTCAAGAGAAGAATCCTCGTAAGAGGAAACCTGCTTGGGTATGAGAAGTTATCCAAGGTGCGGAAAGATGTGGGGCTCCAGAAGAGAATCACAAAAAAAGAAAGAGAACCATATCCTGCTCCGGATATGTAGCTTTACTATGTGACTTTATCAATGAAGAACCTTCCAATTATGAAGAAGCGGTAGAACGGAAAGAATGGAAGGATGATATGATTGAAGAGTATCAATTGATCATGAAGAATGATGTTTGGGATGTTGTCCCAAGACCAAAAGGGAATTCGGTTGTGACTTCCAAATGGATCTACAAGATCAAGCATGCTGCAGATGGTAGCATAGAGAAATATAAGGCAAGATTCATGGCTCGTGGTTTCTCACAAAAAGAAGGAATAGACTATGAAGAAACCTTTGCACCTATAGCCAGATACACTTCCATCAGATCAGTACTTGCTCTGGCTGCAGTGATGAAATGGAAGATACACCAAATGGATGTCAAGACTGCTTTCTTGAATGGTGTAGTGGAAGAGGAAGTGTATGTAGAACAGCCCCACAGTTTTGAGACACATGACAGGGAGTCTCAGGTGTGCAGATTGAAGAAAGCCTTGTATGGTTTGAAACAGGCACCTAGGACATGGTACAGCAGAATTGACAGCTTTCTATCAAGTTTGGGCTTTACCAAGAGTAAAGTAGATTCCAACCTTTACTACAAGGTTGAAGATGGCAACCCCGTGATGCTCCTACTATATGTAGATGATCTGTTTGTAACAAGTATGGATGGGTTGATTACTTATACGAAGAGAAATCTTACTGCTAAGTTCAAAATGAAGGACTTGGGTATGATGCATTATGGAGGTGTGGCAGAATACGGATGGAATCTCCCTAGGATAAGGGAAGTATGCATTAGAGACCCTAAAGAGGTTTGGAATGATGTAATGCAAGGCCATGACCACACCTATGGCATTGAACCTGAAGCTATTGAGTGATGCTTCATCAGAGACAGTTGATGCTATGATGTATCATCAGATGATTGGGTCCTTGATGTACCTGACGAACACGAGACCAGACATTTGCTTTGTTGTGAACACCTTGAGCTAGTTCTTGACAGATCCAAGACATGTTCACTTGATTGCTGCAAAGCATATTCTGAGGTACCTAAAGGGTACAATTGATTATGGGCTCAAGTATGAGGCAAATAAGAAGATTAACTTGGAGGGTTATGTTCATTCAGATTGGGTAGGTAGTGCCATCAATAGGAAGAGCACTTCAGGGTGTTTCTTTAGTATGGGATCAGGTGTGATCTCTTGGTTTAGCAGGAAGCAATCCTGTTTGGCACTGAGTATAGCTGAAGCAGAGTATGTCACAGCTTGTTCAGCTAGTTGTGAGGAAATATGGCTACGGAAGCTACTGTCTAATTTATTTGATCTCCAAATGGATGCTACTTGTATACATTGTGACAATCAGAGTTGCATGAAGTTTTTAGAGAATCCAGTGTTCCATGATAAGTTGAAGCATACTGAGATCAAGTATCACTATATCAATGATATGGTGTAGAGGGGAGAAGTGAAGCTCTAGTATGTTGCGATGGAGGAACAAAGATAATGTGTTGACAAATCCATTGGCTAGGGTGAAGTTTGAGTACTTCAGGGAGAATCTTGATGTTCTCCAGATTGAGGTTTCCTCCAAGGGGAAATGATGAGACCCAGATCCATTCTGACATGGTGAGAGGATTCGTTCCTTCCATGGTCATATGTATGGGCTGAGCCATTCTGTCATGGTGAGAGGATTGGTTCCTTCCATGTCAGATGTGAGTGCTGAGCCATTTTGATGTGACTGTAGGTTTGGTTCCTACATGATCAGAAGTAAGCGCTAAATGCCATTCTTGGAATGGAGGCACCTAGTTAGTTACCAGGTAGCTCAGTTTGGGACTAGGGGCCATTCTAATATGACTGTAGGATTATTTCCTACATGATCAGATGTGAGTGCAAGCCCTTCTAACATTAGTTGTCAGATGTAAGTGCAAAGCCCTTTCGGCATGAAGGATTGGTTCCTTGCATGGTCGAATATAAGTGCTGAGCCCTTCTGACATTGGTTGTCAGATGTAAGTGCAGAGCCTTTCGGCATGGAGGATTGGTTCCTCGCATGGCCGAGTGTAAGTGCTGAGCCTTTTCAACATTGGTTAATGAATGTGAGTGTTGGGCCTTTCTAACAGGGTTGTGGGAGGTGTTCCCACATGGTCAGATGTGAGTGTTGGGCATGCCTTTCTGATATGATTATAAAATTGGTTCCTACATGATTAGATATAAGTGTTGGGTGGGCCATTCTGACTTAGGGTCAAATATAAGTGCTAGAAGAAGACCTACATGGAGGCTAGGCCTACAACCAGCATGAAAAAGGGTTGGCTCTGTAGAACTTCCTATGATGAGAAGAATCATGAGATAGCACCCATGAAGATCTGGTGATGATGATCCAACAGAGATGATCCAGATCTAGTGATGATGCTCCAGAGATGATCCAGATCTAGTGATGATGATCCAAATCGAGCGATGATCCAGATCCAGATGAAGATGACGAGGAATCGATGATGATCTAGATGATACAGAGAAGAAGACTTGTGCTGATAAATTATGTCGAGAGAATACCTTCCTAGTTAATAGGGAGTGTTGATGTAATTCTAACTTCGGAATGTATTCATTTGTATTTCTTATGTATTGTAACCCGATGTTTATTTCGAGATGTATTTGTAATGTACTTGAGTCATGTCATGCCCTGAGGTTCCTAATGGGAGTTTCTATAATGTAAACAAGTCAGGTCAAGTCAAGGAGGGTAACCCTCCTATTGTCTAAGGGTTAAAGTCCCCACAATTCTAGGGCACTAGGGTTATTAGACTCACCTAGTAAAGTCGGCCCTAGTTGGGTTTAGTCAAGTCAGGAATTACTATAAATAGAGAGCTAGCCTCTCTATTTATCACACACTCACTCACACTCAGTTGTAGCGCATAGCCGAGGAAGAGAAAGACACTGGGGAAAGGAAGAAAGAGGTTACTGTTGTCGAGAGATCATCTTACTATTTTTGGGTTTCACTTTTGGTGCTGATTCTATCTATGAGGAAGTTGTAGGGTTTTCTCCATTTATGGTTTCCCCGAGGGAAAACACTGTGTTCATTGTCTCTTGTGTTTTATTGTTGTGCTTGTTGTTCTCTCAGTTAAAGATCCTAATGTTATGCTAGTTTAATGTTAAAAATCTAACAGCACCTTCCTTACAGGCATGAGATTGGTGGTTCAATTCCCTTATACAATATCTATAAAAAATAGTGAATATTTGCATATAAAATGACTAAATTAGTGACCAAAAAATGAGAGATAAGTGACTAACACATGGGAGATAAGCGACCAAACAAATGACCAAAATTCACATACAACTGAACAAATGACAGTTTTTGTGGCTAATTTTCGGTCTCTTATCACCAAACATATGACAAGATTAATGACCAAACATATTACCCAATTTGTGGAAATTGAACCATGTGATAGATTAATTTTACTCACAACAATTAACAATTGATCATGCAAAATCACTCACAAAGAGACTGAAAATTGGAGCTGAACAATAAACTGTATTAAATCAGTGTACAATAGCCAAACCTGTAATAACATAGGTTTCTGAATAAATAACATACATCAGGTATTCAAATGCATGAGGAGCAATTCGAATCTAGCATAAAGCAGGCTTACTAAAAATAAGCAAATCCCCCATAGGTGTAAAAAGCTGATCCCAAATCTGTCATGGAGCTCATGAATTGGAAAAATGGCTTAGGAAAGCTAAAGAGTGGTGGAATGGCAGCTCATACATGCTTTTTCATGGAGAAAAGAGAGGAGGATGTGTAGGACAAAAAACTAGTCAACCTCACCTAGTCTAGCTTTTCCTTTTTCCTTAAAACACTGAAAAAGCAGGGAATAAAGCAAAAAAAGCAGAAGGGTGACTAGGAGGCCAGGAATAAAGCAGAATTGATTCCTTTATCTCTCCCATGTGCTACATGAGTCAAATAAGGCAAGTTTGACCATTATAGATAGGCAAATGACAACTTGCACAAGGTGGGATACATGAACTAGGCTAATAAGACAGAAATAATTAAATTAATGTCTAAATGGGCAAACTATGGGTTGATTATTCTAACACGATTAATGACCAAACATATGACCATATTAATGACCAAATAAGCGACCAAATTAATGACCAACCGACAAGCTATAAATTACCAAACTATATATGACCACATTTTTGGTCATGTGATAAAGACCGAAATTTATCCACCAGTGATCACGAAATCAAAAGTGGTCATTTATAGGAGGATTTTTGTCATATTTTTGTCACTTATCTCTCTATATGTACTAGTGGTACCAAATTTGGATTTTGTTTATGGAAACCAAATACAGTTACAATTTAAGCATGGCATCTAAATGATATTTCAAAGTTAAACATAAAACTAATTTCATTTCTTGATATTATCATGGATAGTTAATATTAACAAGAAAACAAAGGTAGTATAATAATCATATATATGAAGACATTTTTAGTTGAAAATCTACAAGAATTTTGTGCAAAATTCAACCACAAGCAAAAGGGAATTTTACTCAAAATATTGTTGGAATGTGTAATTTTAACATTAAATGTATAATGATGTCTAGTATGATATCGCAATATGTCTTATCTAGCATTGGAAGCCATAAATATCTCTAATCTTATGTAAAATCAGCTATCCTACATGCATCACGGAGAAATATATGCTTATTGCCATTCATTATATAAAGAGGTGGAAAATCATTTATCCCATGTGTATTTTGGGATGTAACTCTTCCATACCTCTTGGTATATAATGGAGGTGAAGGAGAGCCTTTAGGTAGATATTGTGGATTGCATGGTAAGGCTATCATAAAGTTGTGTATAATATGTGGGGTGGATGTCTCTTGCAAGATTGGAGATTTATGAAGAATAAAGAATATCAAACCTTCTCGTGGATGTTTCCCCATATGGGGTCTTACCATGTATATATGGTGTATTGTTCTCTTCTATTGTCTCTTATTTATTACATGATTATTTTTTCTTGTATCGATAAAAGGATATAATAGTATCTATTTGTTATTGATTTACATTTTAGTGTAAATTTATTGTTGTACGTTATGCATATTCTCAATATTCTAACAAATACAATGTAATAAAATTATAGAGAAATGAAGAAGTACTTATCTTTCTGGAAGATTGAATACCAAGTATTTGACTCATGCATAGTGATTTTAACCCATTCATATGAAATATCCTATAGGTACCACCCTTAACCAGGCTATGATACGACCAAGGTGAAGAACAAGATATGTAGAATTATGAGTATAGCTTCTCCAACTAGAAAAAAAGTGAAGGATTTATCAAGTATACCATTGTTGACATCTTAAATTGGACCAGATATATGACACCCACAATACCCAGCCACACAACACAATGAGAAACCTTTTATTCACCTCTCAATAGTCCCACAAAAGTCCCTCTTGTGCTCTTCAGTGTGGCAAACAAAGTTTCATACCTTTGTCCATTAACTAGAAACAATTTTTTTCTTAGTTCTTAGCTTCTTCCAAGATTCTAATGCAATTAGTTCATGGTTTTTATGTTCCTTATTATGTAATGTCTTTTTCCAAGGTTAAACTTGTTATTGACTCTCCTATACACCTCTCTAATAACTAACTTACCTTCCTATTCAAATTTCACCTCATTTGCATAAATGTGGGATGACAAAGAGAGTCCTAATCAAAATCTTCTTTGTCCAATGATGTAGAGGGGAAATTTTTCTTGGATGTAGTAGGTGGTTTCACAAATTTAGAAAGTGGTTTAAAGCACTTTTTTTTATCTCAATTTAAACTATATGTTAGGATCAACATCATAAACTAGTGAAGGGTTTGGGTAATGGTATAGGGGTTAAGGAATACCAACGTTCCCTTAGACCCCCTTACCTTTTCTCTCTTTTGGTATCATAGCCCCTTTAGGTGCTCATACTAATTCGATCTTAGTTCTTATACTAACTACTAAACTATCCATGTTTACAATTATTTACAATCGCCATGGCATATCTACTTCATGGTGTATTAAAGCTTGATAACAAAAATGTCTATGAAAATCATATAACCATAATTTGTATATATCAAGTTCATATTATTCTAGGTGATTGAAATTGGCACATTATGATTTACCAAAATGGACCATATTCAACAATTTTCAACCTTAGAAAAATACCATCACCCATGATCAAACATGGTCAACCATAGTGAAACATTATTAAACATAGTTAAGCATGGTCAACCATAACCTCTAGTAAATTTCACAATGCATCATAGGAATTAGGGAATGTATACTTGGAATGTCAGCTAATATGAATGTCACAATGTGACATAACCCGTGAGGAACATTACAATGCAACATTAGTCAACCAAGATCGACTATGGTCAACCATAACTAAACCAAAGTCAACCATAGTTAACCATAATTAAATGACAAAAATGGTCAAACCACTATTAAATGTATTTAACCAAATTTAACAATATTCAACCAAAGTCAACCTTAATTAAACATAGTCAATCAAAATCAACCATTGTTAACCACACTAGAACATCATCAACCAAAATCAAACATGGTCAACCATAATTAACCTTGTATGCATGGTCTACTATAATTAACAACAATTAACCATTATAGCATACCATCACTAACCATGTTAAAACATAGTAAATATAGTCATCCATTGTTGATCATGGTCAACTATATTTAAACATGAGAAATTATAGCAAACAATGGTCAACAAAATTCAATCTAACTCAATGTAATATAGCCCTTAATAAAGGTTGCAATGCAACACAATCATTAAGGAATGTAGTCATTTGACATCAGTCATAGATGATTTATATTACAATGTTACATTCCACTGTTAGGATTTATAATCCACCCTTGTCCATACTTAGTCTATTAGATTATATTTTCCTAACTTAGTAGTCATTAATTAATATTGGGTCCACTAGTACCATTGGGTCCACTTGGGCTATTGGTGCCACCAATACTAGTCATTAGAGTGTGGGGAACACATATACAGGTTAACTGCAACTGACTTCATGGTCATGCATAAGTTTATGTTCCTCTGAGACTAATCCCTACAATTTAGAAGCCACTGGGAGTTCCATCACCAACCTCCTTCATTTGTTGGTATTTGGTAACTAGTTAAGCTAAGTTATGCTCCAGTTACATTTAGTTAGATGTCCTCCAATTCAATTAGTGCCATTCTTGCATGGATGCATGGGATTAGGTTCCTATTCTCACCTACCTCATCATTTTAACTAGTTTAACTGATTAAGAGACTGAATTAGACATCTGGAGTTAGACTAGTGAGCTCCGATAGTGATTTAGACACTTCTAAATAGCCATGCAGCCATATTGAGTTGGTAGATTCGAATCATATCCACATGATTCAAATTCTCCTTTATGTAATAGTATTGTATAATGTTGGGAATCATTGAGGATAATATTGTAATTAAACTGAGCAATACTTATCAATTTTATGTAAAATTTGTTGTGTTAAGTGCGTATTTTTCATTCAATTACACTGCATAGTAACACAATTCAACTGCACTGATTTCCTATAGATCAATGTCACAATAATTCACACATGGTATTAGAGCCTATTTAGGCATACAACAATTATGTACAATCTCCATTGTACACCAGAAGTAGTTGGGTTTCCACATAAGTCCTGCAAAGTGTGCATTGCTAACTCTGGATTCGTTCAAAGAAGTCTTTGCAGGCATGATAGACCTTGAGGAAGTGTAAATGTTGAGATGGAAGGCTTGATTCTGACATGATTGTGAATTGTTTTTTATTTTTGTAGTGCTCCTCATATGTACTACATAGCTTGATTGAAGAATTTACTATTCGAAAGGATAATTGATGGATTATACCGCTCTTGTACCCCAAATCCTTACACCCTTCAACTATTTTGATTGGAGGGAAAATATGCAGGTCTCCTTGTGCAATATTTTTCTTTCTAGGATGACTATGGGCAGAGAGATAGAACCTCATCATCCTACTGAGAAAAATAATTTATTGAACCGGTTGGATGAATCTTTTGGCTTCCTTTTCACTCACATCTCCAAGGATATTATCTTTCATCTTGAGGGATTGAAGACTCCTAAAGAATCTTGGGAGAATCTAGAACTCTTGTTTGGAAAACCAGATGAGATTTGGGGGCACATATTGGAGAATGAGTGTTATACCGAAATCTTGTCCTCTTGATCCATGTGTAAACCCTTTGCCTAATCCCCAAATTTCTCTCTGCTGAGGTCGATTGATATTGAGGTTGTTTCTACCTTTTTTCCCTCTTTAGGAAGGCTGGTGCTTTTCCCCTTCATGTTAGGTGCACTGATGGTGCTCTTTCCCTTCATTCTAGGTGTGTCGGTGCCGGCACTCTGTCTCCTATTGCTAGGTGCACCAATGGTGCTCTTTCCCTTCATGGAAGGTGTGTTAGTGGTGTTTTGAGGGAAAAACGTGAAGCTTCAAGACCCTTCTCGAAGGTGTATGAGGTGGAGAATTATCCCTATCACTAGGTGAGTTGGAATTCGGTTCCTAACCTATGGGGAAGATCCCTTAGATCCCTCCTCCTAATACTCAACCTATTATATCCCTTTAGCCTTATAAATTAAACCCTCTATCCATTGTGAAGGGAGGAAGGACTATGGTACTCTTATGTTTGTGGAATTTCTAGGAGATCCCTATCATCATTTGGGAGGTTACTATATTGCTTTGGAGGCTTGGTTTGGCTTGGATTGTTGGATGGAGAGTTGCAACGTTAAGGCTAGGTTGTGACATTCCTTCTTTTTATGTAATTCTATGTATCTCCTTGATTACATTAATGCAAATCTCTTTCCATAAACATTGTTGTTGTGTTAATAATGTTTAGAGCTTTCTTCCTTAATTGTTAGCTTAGATCAATTCATGTTTGGATACACATGTAATATTTTCTTGTTTCCACTTTCTCTACATGGTTTTGCAGCTCAAGATCTAAAGGCTCTAGAGCTTGGATCAACAAAGAGAGACGAGGATTTGCATACTACAGGTAAGTGATCTATCAGTTAGTTTGCATTTCTGATTGATCTAGGAAAGTAGGATGTATTATGTATTTGATTTGTTCTAGATCCACTTGGACTAGGGAGATATGGATTGAGTCTGCTTGAGTATATTTATCTGATAACAACGAACTAATAGCATTGCAGTCCAGCATTTTCAAAACTATCCAGTTGTTTTTCACAAAATTCAAGTCTCTAGCACTTCAGTGTATACAATGCGAAATAGAGAAGAAGTATGAGGAGCTTGTGCTCTCTGTGCTCAACAAACTTGGTTCTGAGTACTCTGTCTTCATCTCTACCTTCCATTCCGGAATAGATTCCATCCCAAATTGGAAGAGGCCTTCACTTAATGGCTTTGTCGAGTCTTTAATACAAGAGTAGGATACATTGGTCCAAATGGGAGTCCTCCAAGCTTCCAAGAACCAAGCTCTTATGATGTTGGACTCAACCAATGTGAAAGCTAAAGGGAAGCACAAGGGGAAGGAGCCTAAATCCTCTTATTCAAATCCAAAAGAGAGTCTGAATTCTTCTAAAGGAGCCTCGGGATCCAAGAGAAAGAAAAAGTTTGAAAAGACTAAGTGTTATTATTGTATGAGAGGCTTTCATTCAGAAATCCAGTGCATGAAGAAGACCCTCAACCAGTTGAAAAAACTCCTTGAACAAAACAATATTTCCCTTCCACAAGGTGTATATATGTCTGATGATGGAGAGTAGACTGAAGAATATGAGAGATTACCATGCCTTAAAGGAAGGCCTCACTCCATTGAAGGCTTACTTGATATCATCTAGAGCATCCAACCACATGGTTTCCTCTAGGGAATCCTTCACCACTTTCACTCTATCAGGATGACCTAGCACTCATATGGGAGATGACTCCCAAATCCAAGCTATTGAGAGAAGTTCGATTAAAATACAACATGATTTGTTCAATAATTTACTCAATCTTCCCTCTTTTGTAGCAAAGAAAATTGTTCAAGATGAAGAAGAAGCAGGATATTCAACATAGTTAATTCGAATTGAAGAAAGTCTCCTTGGAGTGACTCCTTCTCCTACTGCTCCAAAAGTTTATGAGATCTATGATATCTCATATTCTCATATGGATGATCCAGAAGAAGACATTCGAATCTATGTTATTGAAGAAAATATCTCCTTTCATTCTATGCAAAAATTCTCCAGTGGTTCTTCTATTTTAAATTATGGCATAGTTTACCAATGATTGTTTCAAAAAAGGAAGAGGAATTTGATTTCTCTATCTCTAATGATGTTGATGGTGTGTAGATAAGTAATACTTTGGATGTTTTGGAAGAAATATCATATTTTAGGATTGATTCATTCACTCTCATTGATATTGAGCTTCTAAGAAATTCCTACATGATTGAATGCACCAATACTCAGAGTTTTAAAGAAGGAGAAAATTGTGCATCTACCATCTCGGTGGAACACACCCTTGGATATGATATGAACTTATTTGGATCTGATATGATCTTATTTGGTTCACGTTTTAAGTTTCAATAGATTCCAGACATTCTTGTAGTTTTCTCATAAATTTTGGTGTGAAAAATCAAGTACCGCAAGTCTCTTTCAAAATTGTTGCTAGGGATTTGATGTCGGTTTTATCTCATGAGTTTGTTGATATTATATTTGGCATATCATTAGTTATTTTTGAAGCTATATAATATTATGGAGCTCAATCATTTTCTCTCCACTGTACCGAGGCTTCTTTACCTTTCTAGTTGATCACATGCTCATCTCCTCATAGAACTAGTAAAGATGGAGACATTCTGCATTCACCTGGACACTTGCTCCTAACACTTGGAGCTGATTTTACCTCACATGGTTTTATGTTCAAGGCTGAAATATATCAGTTTCTTGGTTTTTCCGCACATGGTTCAAATTCTCAAGCAATTTTTCTCTCTCATTAGTTGATCTCAATTGTTCTACATGGGTCTAGTTTTCATCTTGCAATTGTCTATGTTACTGATTTAGTTGAGCATTTTATTCTTCTTCCAAAGAGGAAAATTCCTCCAAACATAGTAATTATTTTGGAGAGGTTCACCTAAACAACTTCAGGATGTTGTTGGACAGAAGAAATATACTGCTGCAAATTGCAACAGAGTTTTTACAAGTTATTTTCCAAAGAGGATGACTTTTCTCCTAAAAATAGCTTGTATTTCATGTTCCTTCTTATCTTGCGGGGGGGGTTTCCCATGAAGTTTTCCCCTATTTCCTTGGTTTATTAATCAACTTTTAATTCTTTTAGATTGCAATGGGTGACTTTTGGCCTTATTTCCAGGGCCCATAGTTGTCTAAGTTAGGATTAAGGGGGGGGTGTTAGGATTTATAATCCTCCCTTGTACATACTTAGTCTATTATACTGTATTTTCCAAACTTAGGAATCATTAATTAATATTGGGTCCACTAGTACCATTGGGTCCACTTAGGAAATTTGGTGCCACCAGTACTAGTCACTAGAGTGTGGGGAACACATATAGATGTTAACTACAACCGATTGCATGTTCATGCATTAGTTTATGTGCCTCTGATACCAATCCATACAATTTAGGAGCCACTAGGAGTGCCACCACCAACCTCCTTCAGTTGTTGGTAGTCGATAACTAGTTAAGCTAAGCTATGCTCCAGTTACATTGAGTTAGATGTCCTCCAGTTTAGTTAGTTCCAGTATTGCATGGGGTTAGGAACCTATTCTCACCTACCTCATCAGTTTAACTGGTTTAACAGATTGAGAGACTGAATTAGACATCTAGAGTTAGACTAGTGAGCGTCGATAGTGTTTTAGACACTTCTAGTTAGCCATGTAGTCAAATTGAGTTGGTAGATTCAAATCATATCCATATGATTCGAATTATCCTTTATGTAACATTGTTGTATATTGTTGGGAATTGTTGAAGATAATACTATAATTATACTAAGCAATACTTATCAGTTTTCTATAAAATTTGTCTTGTTAAGTGTGTATTTTTCATTCCATTACACTACATAATAACACAATTCAATTGTACTCATTGCATGTATATCAATGGAACAATAATTCACACATCGACAAGGTATGTCACATTGTGGCATTTATCTTAGCTGACTTATGTCAAATTTCTACATTCCTCGATTTTTATGTTGCATTGTGATATTTATTAAAGGTTATGTTGTTTGCATGCATGTACTTGTACATTTATTGAGGGTTATGTTGGATTGTGACATTCATCAATGGTTATGTCACATTTTGACATCCATCTAATGTCAACCATGGGTGACTATGGACAACAATTTTTACTATTGTTAACATGGCTTTCTTTGGTTGAGTATTGTTGGTGATCATTGATTGTTGATGATAATGGTTAACTATAGTAGACCATGTAGATATGGTCTAACCATTGTTGACTATGGTTTACCAATGGTAACTAGAGTTGAAAATGTTTAGCTATGTGTTTAACCACATTTGATGGTCCTTAAAGTTTTTGATACATTGAGACATTCATCATATGGTCAACTCGAGTTCATTGTAGTTGACTATAGTTGATATTGGTTTACTTATGTTGCATTGCTACATTCCTCACAAGTTATGTCACATTGTGGCATTCATCTTGGTTTCCTTATGTTGACTTGAGTTCATTGTGGTTGACAATTATAGTTAATATCAGTTGAATTATGCCTCATTACTATGTTCCTCAAGAGTTATATCACATTGTGACATTCATCTTGGTTGCCTTACGTCAAATTGATATGTTACTTAATGACTATATTACATTGTAATATTTAATAAAAATTATGACCATGATTGATTATAGATAATCATAATTAATAATATTATTAATCTATTTAACTTTTTAAAATATAATACATATTAAAAAGTCAATAATAATATTTTACATTAAAATAATATTTCAAAATTAATCATCTCTACATTTTATAAAATATCCTTTTTATTTATAAAACAAATATTTATTTTCATTGCATTGCTAATAAAAACCTAATAAAACCATTAATGAATTTATTCGATAAGATAAGCGTTCTTAATAATACAAAAATTAATATCCTTTCAATTAAAATATTTCATTAGCTATATTTTTTTTATTCTTTTTCCTTTAAGATGATGTCTATGTAGTGTCTAGTGTTTATAGTTTAGTACAATTTAGTACTTCATACTTTCCTTTCATATTTTTTTACCTTTCGTACAATATAATATAAACATGGATATTTTGCATTAAAATACACACCTCGGTGCTTTTGAAATGAGGGAACATAATGGTGCGTTCACAGTGTAATATATGCACCGGTATGCACAGTGTACTGACAATGAATGTAAGAATCGATTTGTATATAAAACATACCAATGTCACTAATGTGCATGCTTTAAAATATACAGATGCATCTTTGTTAACGATGTGCATCAGTGCATTTGTCTAGTAAAATGTACTGATGTGCTTGACATAATTAAAAGACATTGTTTTAAAGAACATCTATTATAATATTTGATTGTACATATTTTTTTTAGTTATAGTGAATATCCATTATAACATTTGCAAAAACCTCCGCTGCAAAAAATGGAAGTTATAGTAGAAAAAATTTTGATCATTTTTTTCAATCTTGTAACACTAAAAATCTTTTATATAACCTCTACTAGAAGGTATTTTCCATGTAATGAGAACAAGATATAGTCCTCACTTATGATTGGGTTTTTGCCCATATTGGGTTTTCTAGGGTACATGTTGTGTTATTTGTGTGGATGTGTTATTTTTCTCTAGTTATTTTCCTTCAAGTTCCAATTTATTTATCAGTCTATGGAATAAAGCTAACACAACGAATCAAGTTGTAAGATTTGTTATGATGAATTGTTCCATTGGGATATCCACATTAGTTTATAGATCTATATTTTTTTTCTTGTTATTTTCCTAAAATATATTTGGTTTTCAGCACGTTGTTCCTTTTGTGATATTGTTATATAATGAAAGAATCAAAAGGTGTGTAGTACTTCAACTAATGAGTACACTTATGAGGCGCATGATATTGTTGTACACATATTTCAAATATATGATTTGTTCACCAATATCTCAATATATTGAGTATTTGAACCATCTCAAGTGCAAATTTGGATTTAATAGCTTAATCATGGTCTCCAGTAGTATACATTATGAGATACAAACAAAAGGTCAATTTATAAAATTTGCATCTTAGACGTGTTTACTAATTTATAATTTGAATTGATTGGATTTCAATAAAAACCCACCCTTAGTATAAACACTAAGAATCACTTTGTAAAATGAGAATTGAATTTCTTCTAGTAATGAAAATACAAGTGAATGACTTTGAGAAAAAAAATGGTATTGATATATAGACATTATACATAACAATTGTGGCTAGTTCTGGAATAATTTGATGAAGAAAACAAAAAATTACAAAACCTCTAGACAACCACAAATTCATTTTTATGAAGCCAATCAAATTAATAGAATTGTAAGTCAAATCTTCTAAGGATAAGTTGAGTATAAAACCTGCTACAAAACCTTGAATAAGTCCAAGGTATTTCTACTTAAGAATAGGGTCAATAACCACACAAAGAGAACCAAGTGATGTACTTGATCTTCCTACTAAAGAGAGAATGAGGAAAACTCTGACCTAAGAATCAACATCCCTTTTTCCTCATAAGCCCTTCACAATATTCAAATCTTCCAAACAATCTTGAGGACTTGATCAAAACACATAAAAAGGTACAATACTAACAAAATATCATCAACAAATAAATATGCATAGACACATAGAAAAAATATTAGTGTTCATATCTTATAATGCTAAATATGATTGACAGGTCATCCTATTGGATCCCTTCCCTCTCCTAATACTAGTTTACGACTTCTACATTGGGAATTTGTATGATGACCAAATTTGCTTCATATAACTCTATGTTTAAATCAATATTTATAGTCATCTAGGATCCAACTAAAACCAAGGTAAGGGTATGTGGTTGCAACATTAAAATAATGTAATGTACATAATTTTGTTTACAACTATATATATATATATATATATATATATTTTTATTTATTTATTTTGTATACTCACAACAACAAAACCAAATACAGTTACGATTCAGTCATGGCGTCTAGAGGATATTTCAAAGTCAAAAGTAATTTCATTTCTTGATATTATCATGGATAATTAATATTGACAAGAAAACAAAGGTAGTACAATAATCATATTGATGAAGACATTTTTTAGTTGAAAAGCTACAAGAATTTTGTACAAAATTCAATCACAAGCAATAAGAAATTTTACTTAAAATATTGTTGTAATATGTAATTTTAACATTACATGTATAATGATGTATAGTATGATATTCGAAGATGTCTTATCTAATATTGGAAGACATAAATATCTCTAGCCTTATGTAAAATAAGTTATCCGACATGCATTATGGAAAAAAATATTCTTATTACCATTCATTATATAAAAAGGTGGAAAATCATTTATCCGACATGTATTTTTGGATGTAATTCTTCCACACCTCTTGATATATAATGGAGGTGAAGGGTAGCCTTTGGATAAATCTTGTGGATTGCATTGTAAGGTTATTGTAAAGTTGTGTAGCATATGTGGGGTGGATATCTCTTGTAAGATTGGAGATTTCTGAAGAATAAATAATATCAAATATTCTCAAGGATGTTTCCCCATTTGGGGTTTTACCATATATATATGGTCTATTATTCTCTTTTTGTCTCTTATTTATTACATGATTATTGTTTCTTTTATGGATAGAAGGCTATAATAGTATCTCTTTGTTATTGATTTACATTTTAGTGTAAATGTATTGTTGTATGTTATGTTTTGTTGTATTTATAAAATTGGAAGATACTATGATGTATATTATCATTTTATGTTGTTGTACCCCCATTGGAGATGTGTTTCCCTCATTTCGGAATGCCATTATTGTCTATGGTCCTCGAGGTACAACCCTCATTGTAAGTCGGGGTAGTAGTCCCCAGTTTAATATAATGAACTGTATTTTTGGAGTCTCCCTAGGTGAATTCGGCTCTGCTAGGGTAAGATGTCGGACCAATCAAGTTCTTAGGTCAATCACTTTATGTGTATAAATAGGAAGGCTCCCTCCCTCATCTAGACATAGACTCACTCACTCAATTTCGCATGAGGAGAGAGAAGAATAAGGAGGAGAGAGAGAGAGAGAAAGAGATGTAGAAGACTTCTTATACTTGGGTTTTTCCAGCTTATGATATTCTCTTAGTGGCGTAACTATTCTGAGGAATTTTACGAGGTTTTCTCCTCTATGGTTTCCCCAAGGAAAATATTTATGTCTTGTGTATCTTCTCTATCTTATGCAACTTGTTGTGCTTGTTATTATTTCAGATAAAGATCCTAACAATTTTGATTAAAATTAGAAAAAATATCATGGTATGAGAGCCTCTCTGAAATAAGACATTATGCAATAGCGGAAACTAGGGCTTCCTAACTCAAGGTATTCTCTCCACAGATCATCAAGAATAGAGGGCTAGGCTAACTTTCCCTAGGAGGGCGCATCTTTTGGTGGAAGAATAATCAAAATTGAAGAAGTTTCACTTTTTACCTAGAAAATGGTGACGTGAGAAACTAGGGAGTCAAGTTTCAAAGGCTTCCCACCTCAGCTTTCAGAAAAGAACATTACTGAGAAAATTTCCTCAAGGAGGCAAATCTTTCTATCCAGATAGAATTCCAAAACTCCAAGTTTATAAAATTAGGGATTCTATAATAAACCCTATGTCAACTAGCTTCGGAATTAGGTCAAGAACATCAAGTTGGTAATATCTATATGTTAGTTATTTGCATTTGAGGTTATCATTTAAAAATGACTCATCACACCCAGCTCGATGATAAGATTGGGGGAGATGATAACTTCAAGCATGGAAGTACAGGATCTCCCTGATCGTTGAAGAAAAGTATTTGGATCAATATATCAGTAAGGAAGTTCTAGAGCCATAGGGAGATGAGGCTAAGGATATTCATAAAAATAAATTGGTCAAGACCAAGAGGATCATTGCAAAGTCTATTAAGGATCACCTCATCCCCCATGTATAATATTTGAAGACACCAAAGGAAGTGTTTAATGCTTTGACGAAGTTGTTGAAAGGAAAGAACATCAATCAGAAGATTACATTGAGGAATGAACTAAAGAATGTGAATATATAGAACTCAGATACCATGCAATCCTACTTCATAAGCGTTTCTCAAATCAAGAAAAAACTTGAAGCAGTCAAAGAAAATGTAGAAGGAGAGATTGTTATGACCACCTTGAATGGTCTCCCAAGATCATGGGATTCATTCATTCAGGGAATATGTACAAGAAGGAAGCTTATATATTTTAGCAATATCTGGGAAGAATGCACACAAGAAGAAGTTTAGCTCATAATAAGAGAAGAGAAGATGGGAGTAACTGAAGATCAAAGTCTCACAACTCACACCAGAAGAAAGAAGGAGAAACACCATCACAACAAGAGGAAGGAACGTCATCAGAAAAGACAAAAGAAGTCCATAAAAGATCCTTCTAATATTTGATGCTACACTTGTGATGAGAAGGGACACTACTCCATAGATTGTCCCAGGAACAAAGACTCTTTCAACAAGAAGTCTAACAAGAAAAGACATCATTCCCACACCATTGAAAACAAAGAACCATCAAATAAAAGATTCAGAAAAGAAAGAGACATTTCTTCAAGTGATGAAGAGTATGTCCTAATCTTAGCACTTAGGGGAACTATCTCACATGGAAGCAATGATTGGCTTATGGACAGCGGGGAATCCAAAAATTTGGCAGGATACAAAGAATCATTTGTCAATATGTTTGAGCATGAGTCACCTCACAAGGTGAAACTTGGGTATGATTATCAATACCCCATAAAAGGAACTGGAGAAGCTTCACACAAGATAGATTCTAGAAAATATTTGAAGATTAAATACATGTTATATGTTCTAGGATTGAAGAAGAATCTTTTCTCCATCTCTACACTAGATGCAAAGGGAATAAGGGTTGCATTTGTTGATGGCCAAGTCCTAATGTGTCCAAAAGGAAAGACAATCGATGACGCAACAATAATTGGACAGCAAGAGGGAGGCTTGTACAAGTTGAAGTGACAACCTGAACAAGCATTAGTTCATGATTCAATATAACCAAGTGAACTATGGAAGCTAAGGATTTCACATGTGCACTACAGAGCACTACCAATTGTAAGCAAAGCAGTTTCAAGACTTCCAGAAATCCAGGAAAAGCATGAAAAAGTTTGCAAAGGATGTGCGCAAGGAAAGAATGCTAAGAAGACATTTCCCAGCAACGAAAGAAAAGCAAAAGGAATATTGGAGATAGTACACTCAGATGTGTGTGGGCCCATGTCATCTATCTCACTAAGTGCCTATGTATAGTATGTTTCCTTTATAGATGATTTCTCACATAAAACTTGGATATATTTCTTGAAAGGTAAAAATGAATAAATCAGTAAGTTCAATGAATTCAAAACCTTGGTCAAAAACCACACTGAAAGGAAGATCAAGACTCTGTAGCCAAATAATGGCGGAGAGTTCACCCGAGAATAATTTAAGGAGCTCTGTAGAGAATATAGTATTAAGAGAGAGTTGAGAACTCCATACAATCCTCAACAGAATGACATTGTAGAAAGAAAGAACATAACAATAATGGAAGCAGTGAAAGTAATGCTACATGACCAAGATCTTCTGATGCACCTTTGGGCAGAAGTGGCAAGGAAAACTATGTATGTATATAACAGTACTCCTCACTAAGTACTCAACAACTAGACTCCTGAAGAGGATTTATTAGGAGAGAAACCATAAGTCAGCCATCTCAGAATATTTGGATTCCATGTGTACATACCCACTACAAAGGAAAAGAGGACTAAGCTCGATCCTTCTAGGAGGAAGAGAATATTCGTAGGTTACAGTGACACTTCAAAGGGTTACCAAATACACTTCCCAGGATTTAAGAATATCAACATCAGCAAATACGTGACATTTGATGAAGACTCAACATACTCCAAATTCAGAAAAACTACTTATTGAAGATGTTGAAGAACCTAAATGAACTAGATTCTGAGATACGACAATGGAAGAAACACTATCCAGAAGCCCATGAAGATCATGACATGGAAGAACCATAAGAGAGTGTAGAAACACTTTATGAGAATAAATCCCACAAGAGAAAACCAACATCAGCATGGGAGCTATTACAGGATGCAAAAACGTATGATGCTCTAAATGGGATGCATATAGAATGGAAAAGACCTAAACCATACAACAATTATGTGGCCCTATTATGTGACATCATTGGAAAAGAACCTTTGAACTATGAAGAAGCAGTTGAAATAAAATAATGGAAGGATTCCATGATCGAGGAGTACAAGTTGATTATGAAGAATGATGTATGGGAGATAAAACTGAGACCAGAAGGGAAGTCAGTTGTGAATTTGAAGTTGATCTACAAGATAAAGCATGTTGCATATGGAAGCATTGAAAAACACAAGGAAAGGTCTGTGGCTCGTGGATTATCATAGAAAGAAGGAATATATTATGAGGAGACATTTGACCTGTAGCAAGATACACTTGCATAATATCTATACTTGCATTGGTTGCAGTAATGAAATATAAGGTACACGAGATGGACATAAAGATAAAATTCTTGAATGGTGCAGTTGAAGAGGATGTGTACGTGGATAAACCACTAGGAATTGAGAAACATGATAGGAAGACTCATCTGTGCAAATTCAAGAAATACTTACACTGATTGAAACAGGAACCCAAGACATGGTACAACAAGATGGAAAAATTATGATAAAGTTAGGATTTACTAAGAGTAAACTAGATTCCAACCTTTACTTCAAGGTTGAAGGAGAAAGACTGGTGATGCTCCTGCTAAATGTTGATGAACTATTTCCGACAGGAGAGGACAAACTCATTGTAGATGCAAAGAGTAATATTTCCAATGAGTTCAAGATTAAAGACCTAGGGATGATGCACTACTTCTTAGGCATGGAGGTGTGGCAGAGTGCAGATGGGATTTTCCTTTGTCAAGGAAAGTATACGGTGGATATTCTGAAGAGATTCAGAATGACGGATTATAAGTAGATAACCACACCTATGGCATCGAACTTGAAGTTACTAAGTTATACTTCATCAAAGTCAGTTGATGCAATGATGTACCATCAAATGATTGGTTCATTGATGTACCTAACGAATATAAGACTAGACATATGCTTTGTTGTGAACACCCTGAGCTAGTTCCTAATGTATCTAAGACATGTTCACATGATTACTTCAAATAATGTATTAATGTACCTGAAGGGTACAATTTATTATGGGCTAAAGTATGATGCGAATCAAATATTAACCTACATGACTATGTTGATTTGTATTGGGAAGGTAGCGCCACTAATAGGAAGAACACTTCAGGATGCTGCTTCGGTTTGGGATTCAGCACAATATCCTGGTTTAGCAAGAAACAGTCCTGCATGGAACTGAGTACAGTCGAGGCAAAGTATGTTGCATCTTGCTCGGTAAGTTTTGAGGATATATGGATTTGGAAGCTAATTTCTTATTTGTTTGATCTCCAAATAGAGGTGACTTGTATCTATTTCAACAACTAGAGTTGTGTGAAGTTGTCCAAGAACAAAGTGCTTCATGAAAATTCAAAGCATATTGATATCAAGTACCACTATATCAAAGAAATGGTGCAAAGAGGAGTATCAAAGCTCTAGTACATGGTGATGGATGAGCAGATAGTCGATGTGTTGACCAAGCCGCTAGCTAGAGTGAAGTTTGAGTACTTCAAAGAGAGACTTGGTGTTATCCATAACAAGGTCCCTAGAAAGAGGGAGTGACAAGCTCTATCATGGTTGGAGACACAAGCTATCTTTGTGACGTAATGAGTCTTGGCATGCTCCCATGCTAGAGATGACGAGAGACTGAAAGACATAGATGCATGAGATCTCACATGGGAAGGTATATAGGTTGTCCTTGAACATAAAAGTCCTGGCATGGTATGCAAGTTGTTCTAAGACATAATCAGTCATGTCAGGTCATCCTTGGATGTAATCAGTCATGGCGTAGTACCCAATTTATCCTTGGTTGTAATGAGTCTTGGAAGGTTGTCTTTCAATGTAATCAGTCCTGGTGTGATAAATAAGTTTTCCTTAGATGTAATAAGTCCTTGAACGTAAAATTCCTGGTGTGGTACGTAGGTTGTTCTCAGAATTAATCATTCCTTATGTATGTTCCCATTTTGGAGATGATGAGAGTTCAGAAGGCACTTGGTTTGCACTGGGGAAATGATCAAATAGTGGTAGTTGCATGTCTTCGTTGAGACGTAATGAGTATTAGTGTGCTCCTATGTTTGTAGAACATAGGTTTATCATGAGAGGCGATTCACTTTGTGTGCTCCTAGGTGATTATTGCGTAGTGGAAGATGCAGGTTGTCTTGGTGATGCAATGAGTCTTGGCATGCTCCTATGTTGGTATAATGTGCATGGTCTATGATATGCATCTGGGCTGTGCTCTGTGTATGATGATGAGATGATCTAGATATGAAGAGATGATAGTAGGAGACATGTGTCATTACAGTTGTGATGTAATGGATGGTCTTGGGAAGTACCTATGCAATGGATTTCTTGTGGATATGATGAATACCTAGATGAGGACTAGGCCTACACCCAACATGAAACATGGTTGGCTCTATAGAAACTTCATGTGACATATAGATTCGACATATGTCATTATTCAATTATCGACAAGATGAGGACTATGGAAGAAGCTACGATGATGACGTGACTAAATGTGGTGATGATTGTGGTGAGAGAATACATTCCTAGTTAAGAGGGAGTGTTGTTGTATTTGTAACTTTAGAAGATATTCTGATGTATATCATCATTGTATGTTGTTATACCCGTATCGAAGATGAGTTTCCCTCCTCTCAAGATGTCATTAGTTTCTATGGTCCTTGAGGTACAACCTCCGTTGTAAGTCGGGGAAATAGTCCCCAATTTAATATATTGGAATTTATTTTTGGAGTATCCCTAGGTGAAGTCAGCCTTGCTAGTGTAAGAGGTCATCCCAGTCAAGTTACTAGGTCATTCACTTGATGTGTATAAATAGGGAGGCACCCTGCCTCATTTAGACACACACTCGCTCACTCAAGTTCCCATGAGGAGATAGAGAAGAACAAGGAGGAGAGACAAAGAGCTGCAAAAGACTTCTTATACTTGGGTTTTTTTTATCTTGTGATATTTTTTTAGTGATGTGACTATTTTGAGGAAGTTTGCGGGAATTTCTTCTTTATGTTTTCCTCGAGGATAATCTTTGTGTCTTGTGTATCTTATCTATCGTATGCACCTTTTGTGCTTTTTATTCTTTCAGATAAAGATCCTAATAAATTTTCATAAGATTAGAAAAACTAACACTACATATTCTCAATATTCTAACAAATACAATGTAATCAAATTCTAGAGAAATGAAGAAGTAGTTATCTTTATTGAAGATTTAATACCAAGTATTTGAATCATGCATAGTGATTTTGACCCAATCAAATGAAATATTTTATAAGTACCACCCTTAACCAAGATATGATACCACCAAGATGAAGAAGAATATATGTAGAACTATGAGTATAACTTCTCCAACTAAGAAACAATTGGAGGATTTACCAATTATACCATTGTTGAGATCTTAATTTGGACTAGATATTTGACACCCACAATACCCACCCACACAACACAATGATAAACATTTCCTTCACTACTCCATAGTTCCTCACAATTCACTCTAGTGATCTTTAGTGTGGCATAGAAAGTTTCATACCTTTGTCCATTAACTAGCAACAAATTTTTTCTTAGTTCTTAGATTCTTCCAAGTTTCTAATGGAATTATTTCATGGTTTTTATGTTCCTTAGTATGGAACCTCTTATTGACTCTCCTTTACACCTCTCTAACAACTATCTTACCTTCCTATTCAAATTTCACCTCATTTGCATAAATGTGGGATGACAAAGAGAGTCCTAATCGAACTCTTCTTTGTCCAATAATGTTGGGGTGGGGGGGGGGTTCTTGGATGTAGTAGGTGGTCTCCTAGATTTAGAAAGTGGTTAAACTTCACTTTCTTTATCTCAATTTAAAATATANATCAAGATCATAAAATAGTGAAGGATTTGGGTAATGGCATAGGGTTAAGGCATATGAACATTCCCTTAGATACCCTTACCTTTCTTCTATTGTGGTATCATAGCCCCTTTAGGTGCTCATACTCAATCAATCTTGGTTCTTATACTAACTAAAAAAAATCCATGTTTACAATTATTTACCATCACCATGGTATATCTACTTCCTGGTGTATTAAAGCATAATAACAAAAATGTCGATAAAAAACATCTAACCATATTTTTATATATATATATATATATATCAAGATCATATTATTCTAGGTGATTGAAATTGGGACATTACAATCTACCAAAATGTACCATATTCAACCATTTTTCGACCATAGCATAATATCATCACCCATGGTCAAACATGACCAACCATAGTGAAACATTATTAACCATAGTTAAGCATGGTCAACCATAACATGTAGTAAATGTCTCAATGTATCATAGGAATTCATGAATGTATCTATTTGGAGTGTCAGCTAATATGAATGTCACACTATTACATAACCCATTAGGAACATTATAATGCAACATTAGTCAACCAAGATCGACTATGGTCAACTATAAATAAACCAAAGTCAACCATAGTTAACCATAATTAAATGACAAGCATGGTCAAACCAATATTAAATTTAGTTAACCAAATTTAACAATGTTCAACCAAAGTCAACCTTAATTAAACATTGTCAACCAAAATCAACCTTTATTATCCACACTGAAACACCATCAACCAAAGCCAAGCATGGTCAACCATAGTTAACCTTGTATTCATGGTCTACTATAATTAAAAACAATCAACCATTATACCATACCATCACTAACCATGTTCAAACATAGTAAAAATAATCATCCATTTTTGGTCATGGTCAACCATAGTTAAACATGATTAATCATAGCAAACCATGGTCAATAAATGTCAATCAAACACAAGGTAATATAGCCCTTAATAAATGTTGTAATGCAACACAACCATTGAGGAATGTAGTAATTTGACATAAGTCATGGATGATTTCTATTACAATGTTACATTCCACAAGGTATGCCACATTGTGGCATTTATCTTAGTTGACTTATGTCAAATTTCTACATTACTCAATTTTTATGTTGCATTGTGATATTTATTAATGGTTATGTTGTTTTAATGCATGTACTTGTACATTTCTTGAGGGTTATGTTTAATTGTGACATTTATCAATGGTTATGTCACATTTTTGACATCCATCTAATGTTAACCATGTTCAACCATGGGTAACTATGGATGACAATATTTACTATGGTTAGCATGGTTTTCTTTGGTAGAGTATGGTTGGTGATCATTGGTTGTTGATGATACTGGTTAACTATAGTAGACCATGTAGGCATGGCTTAACCATGGTTGGATATGGTTAACAATGTTTAGCTTTGTGTGTAACCACTCTTGATGTTCCTTAATGGTTTTGAATCAATTTTGGCATTCATATTATGGTCGAATCGAGTTCATTGTAGTTGACTATAGTTGATATTGGTTGAGTTATGTTGCATTGCTACATTCCTCACAAGTTATGTCACATTGTAGCATTCATCTTGGTTTCCTTATGTTGACTTGATTTCATTGTGGTTGACTATTATAGTTGATATCGATTGACTTATGCCTCCTTTGTATGTTCTTAGAGGGTTATATCACATTGTGACATTCAGTTTGGTTTCCTTATGTTGAATTGACATGTTACTTAATGACTATGTTACATTGTAATATTTAATAAGGATTACTCACTCATGGTTGACTATTGTTAATCATGTTTGAATGTGTAGACTATAATAATAATAGTTGACCATGATTGATTATAGATAACCATATTTAATAATATATTTATAGAATTTAATACATATTAAAAAATCAATAATAAATTTTTACATTAAAATAAAAATTCAAAATTAATTATCTATCTACATTTATAAAATATCATTTTTATTTATAAAAAAATATTTATTTTAATTGCCTTACTAATAAAAACTAAAAACTAATAAGATGTAATACCCCTAAATACTTTTGATATTATTACTGATATTATTTACTTTTTAAAGTAATAATAATGAGTTAAATTTTATGTACATTTGGAAGTTGGAAGTTGTAATAGTTGAGCAACAATTGACAGAAATTTAGGTTTAAAAAAATTATTAAACTTGTAGCATTCTTTAAGGAGACAAGTGGTCAATCTTCAAGAATCAGTTATTTGATATAAAAGTCCTAGGCAAGACAAGAAAAGGGGATTATTTTCTTGGTTATGAGATGTAGCTACCAGATATCACCTTAGGTGAAGGCTCTATGAGAAACTCTTAAAAAGTACAGGGTTTCCAATCAACATAATTTTGATGTTAGGCTCTATTTCAAAGAACTGTCAATGAGGCATATGAGAATTCCAAGTTCTAAAATTATATATTCCCGTTAACACTAGTGATGACTTGAAGCTGAGGTGAAAGTTTATTAAACCTAAAGGTATGGGCAAGGGGGTGAAACTAAGGAGGACAAAGATTGCTATTAGTTTCTACGGTAAGGTGGTGTGAGACTATTACACCTAACACTTCCAGATATGTACTAGACTATAAAATTATTTATTTATCCATTAAGTTTTATTTAGTGCACAAGTAAGCTGTGGATTGCGATGTTCAAGGGTAAAGGTTATGAATAACCCTATTATTCAAATAATGGAAGTCATGAGTGGATTATTTCATCTTTGGTTAATAATTAGGCTTAGGTTATTATTTGTATCATTAGCAGAGATAGAACTGCTTATATGTATATACATTTCTAGTTAAATCATCATTAAAAAACCCTAATGTTGTTTTTCTTCAAAAAATTAAATTCTTTTTTGTTATTTCAGTAGCAAATATGGAATTAATATATTTCAAATGATATCATAAAACAAGAAGAATAGTATTCTGTATTAATAATAGAGAAACCCTGGAAATTGTATGTAAGCCTGATATAACCTTACGAAACAAATATTAATCAAAACTAGAGGCTCTGATTTCATCTAATTATTGAAAAGTTCTTTTAGTTACCAAAATCGTATGGGGTAATTTACTTAACCAAACTTGATATAAGTAAAACCAAAACACTAGGGTTTGTGCAAATGTTTCAGCCATAGATAAACAATACATAAGTAAACATCAAAAGAACTATAATTATTCTGAAGAGGTTAAACTAAATCTTCATTTCCTTATATGTAAACCCTAGCTTGCGCGCACTAGTAGGGTTAACAGAAAATTCCATTTGTAAATCAACAAAAATAACCACAAATGCATTTTAAAGCTTATAAACTGTGAAATATAATGTAGCACATAAATTTGAAAGGATTCATGAACTGGAGAATCTATCCAAGGTGATATGTTACTACAGCTTCCATATATAAACTCAAATTTCAACATAAGCAAAGTATTCTATAACGTCGTCGAATTTCAGTTCACCAGAAAAAAATAGAAGGACATATCACTGGCCATAGCTCTCTTCTCAAAACAATTATGCATAAACACTTATACATTAAATAAGATCTACAAACAAGCAAATTACCCATAACGCCAAATGGGTTGATTTACGAGGTCCAACTAGAAACCCTTGAAACAACTTGGGTTGTTACGAACGTCCCTATATCCTTCATTAAAAATTTCATACAAGAAAAAAAATTACATTGCAACATCTCATCTATGGATCAGCAAAGAGATAGACCAGGAATTTCAAACAACGACTTACTGTACAATCTTGGGAAGTCTCTAGTGGCAGCCAACGAACCTGCACATGTAAAACTAGTTAAAAACTACCATAAATCTTTATGCATAAATGAAACACGAAAATTTTTGGGTAAGGGTGTAATACCTATAATAAAATCACCCATACGTTGTGTAGTAGCATCGTTTTGGTAGAGACTTAGCCCAAAAAGTAACACTATAAAGGAATCCAAAGCTAGAATGCAAGGTTTTCCACCATTGGCATGTTCTGGTATCACCCTAACCACCGTGAAGGAAATTGAATACCCAGGATGCAGAGTCGTTCTTTCACTGTGCAAATGGGAAGTCGACTAAATGGTTGGAAAATATAAGTTGAGAGAAAATTCAACCCAAATTTATATTTGTAAAGCACCCTCGAACTAGCAAAATATTGTGATGCAATTAAATCGCAATTCCAAACCCTCAAAGCCATAGTTGGATGGTGTATAAATATCTTATCCTAGTTCTCTACCTTGTTCCTTTTTTGTTTTAGGATTGTGGATAGGATAGAGTCACTTCTCTTAGATTCAGTGGATAATGGAACCTACAATGGAGGAAATAAAACAAAAAGAATGAATAATCATTTCTACTAAGTAATTCATTGAATAAAAATGACGAGGTCTATCTCCCTTAGGGTTTAAGTAGGTTAGTATTAAGAGTTATTCCAGTCATGGAACCTTAGAAAATTGATAGGTTCTAAGTATTGAGAGTATTTAGGGTTAATTGTTATAATTACTTAAGTTATATATATATATATATATATATAGAGAGAGAGAGAGAGAGAGAGAGAGAGAGAGAGAGAGAGAGTGCATGTAATTATAGTTTTTTTATTTTAAATTGTAATTTTAATTAAGGGGATTGTTACAAAATGCTATCAGAGCCCAGCTTATAATACTGTGACCTAATGGGACATTACGTGTTTAAATATTATAGAACATTAAATATAAATATTTCTTAAATTCCAAAAGTATACCTACTATTACACGCAGACAAATCATGACAGAACTTGAGTGGGATTTGGGTGAGGAATATGTACCGGAAAACATGCCTGATTTAGAGAATGCAAGTCTTTTTGTGGAATTGGGATCCAAACGTAATGCTGATATGCAATCGGAAATGTTGGAAACCATGAGGAGTTTGAAAGAAGATATGGAAAGTCCTAAAGCAGATAATATCAAACTTATGAATGCCAAGTCAGATCAGGAAGAGATAAACGAACTCATTCTCAAAAGTTTAACAAAACCATCGAAAAACAATGGTCAAAACTCTTGTAGTATGGGTCAGAAAAGAAGAGGCATAGTACAGGGTGATAGTAGTGAAGAAACAATGGAAAACCTTCATGAGAATACACCAAAGTTATAAAAAAAAATAAAGAGATAAAAATCGGAAAACAGAAAGAACATTCCATGGAACTACAAGGAGAATTTAAAAAGCTAAAACCTCCATTGTTTGATGGAGAATCAGAAGAAACAGCTGAAGCTTGGTTACTTAACATAAAAAGGTATTTCCAAGTGTATAGATATGACAATAATTTAAGAGCACAATTAGATAATTTTCAGTTAAGTGGAAAGGCATCATTGTGGTGGAATGAAGCTAAAAGTGTGAATAGTATACGTAGTAAACAATTGAGCTGGAAAACTTTTAAAATTTTATTTAAAAATAAATATATGTCTGAATGGTACTATGAAGAAAAGGCCAAGGAATTCAATGATATACGATTAGGAACTCTAACTATGGATGAATTTGTAACCAAGTTCGTGAACCTACAATGCTATTTACCTTATCTGAAGGAGGAAAAAGCTAAGTTTTATAGATTTATCAGTTGATTACCTCCAGCTTATGAGGATAAAATTGAATTTGAAATGCCTAAAAACATGGAAGAGGCAATCAGAAAATGTTATCATTTGTTTAAATAAAGGCCAAAATTAACCAAGAATTGGAAAAATAAGAAGAACAAAAAGATAGATCAACGTAAAAAGGCGCTTAAACCATCACCTTTCAGGAAAGGAACAAAAAGTCATACTGACAGTAATTATAGAAAACAGGGTCTAAGTCAATAGTGGAAAAAAGGGTACTATTGCATCCAGTGGGGAGTGGAATAACACTATTAATGAAGTTAATTGTTGGGTTTGTAATGGACCTTGTTTGTATAGGAATTGTCGTCAAACCTCTAATAGGAATATTGCACCAATAAATATGCTGCAAGAAGCTTCTACAGTTAACTATATAGCCATAAAATTAGCTAGGATCAATGCTACTTTGGATAACATGAAGGTCGATCATCAATATACTATGGTGGAGGTGGAAGGTAAAATCTCAAATACATCTATTTATATACTTATTAATTCAGAAACTAGTCTAAGTTACATTGCACCAAGAGTACTTGAAAAATGTAAATTAAGTAAAGAAAAGAAAAAGAATGCATGGTTAGTTCAATTAGCGACATGAATGAAAAGAAAAGTCAGTGAGATTGTTAAATATTGCAGAATAAATTTCAGCAGTATGAGTACTACTGTAAATTTGAATGTATTACCATTAGGATCATATGATATCTTGATAGGAATGGACTGGTTAGAAACTCAAGGAGCAATTATTGACTGTTTCCACAAAAGTTTGGATTGTATGGATGAAGAGGGAGCAAAGCACATAGTTAAAGGAATCTTTAGACCTATAACAACACGACAAATTTCTGTAGTACAATTAAAAAATGTTCTATAAAATGGTGTCAGCTGTATGCAATCAAATTTAATGAAACCAAAAAGGAAAAACCTACAACAACATTAGAACAGTTCCCTATTTTGAAGGAATTCCATGATATATTTCTGGAAGAGATACTTGGGTTTCCACCTAAACGAGACTTAGAATTTACCATAGATTTAATTCTAGGTTCAACACTTGTATCATGAGCTCCTTACCTTATGACTACTCCAGAATTAACAAAATTAAGAATGCAGATACAGGAATTGTTGGAAAAAGGATATATTTGACCTAGTGTTTCTCCGTGGGGTGCACCTGTGTTGTTTGTTAAAAAGAAGGATGGGACTTTTAGAATGTGTATGAACTATCATCAACTAAATAAAATGAAAGTAGAAAAACAAATATCCATTACCTATAATTGATGATTTGTTTGATCGGATTGGTGGAGCAAGAATATTCTCAAAAATTGAACTTCGATCTAGATATCATCAACTTCGGGTAAAGGATGAAGATATTCACAAGACCGCATTTCAAACTAGATATGGACATTATGAATTTGTGGTAATGTTGTTTGGCCTAACAAATGCTAAAACTACATGTATGAATATGATGAATAATGTGCTAAGTAAATATTTGGATAAATTTGTGTTGGTATTCATTGATGATATTCTGGTGTACTCCAAGGATGAGGTCGAACATGAAGAGCATTTAAGGAGGGTGTTGGAAATTTTAAGGGAACATCAGTTATAAGCTAAATTAAGTAAGTGTGAGTTTTATAAGCAATAGGCGCAGTATTTGGGACACGTTATTTCCGAAAAGCAAATAGCAGTCGATCCAGAAAAAAAAAAACAAGCCTATTTTCGAGTGGTATGCACCGAAATATGTGCATGACATAATATATTTTATGGGATTGATAGGATACTACCATAGATTTATAGAAAATGTTTCTAAAATAGCTTACCCTATAACTACATCGCAAAAGAAAAGTGTTAGATTTGTTTGGGATCAACAATGTCAAAATACTTTCGATAAATTAAAACATTTGTTGACCACAACACCAATACTAAAAGTTGCAGATCCAAGTAAGGACTTTGTGGTATGCACTGATGCAAGTAAACAAGGGTTGGGAGGCGTTTTAACTCAGGAGAGACATGTAATTTGTTATGAATCACAAAAACTAAATAAACATGAGAAAAACTATGTAGTGCATGATTTGGAATTGGAAGCCATTATTCATGCTCTTAAGATTTGGAGCCATTATCTAATTGGAAAGAAATTTCTATTATTAACAGATATATCACATCCCCATGTCCTGATTATCATGTGGAATTAAAAATTTCTTGAAGAACCTTTGTTCTTCTTTGAATCATTGGGCATGGTTGTGAAACACTCTTCGACATTCATTTTCTGATACCACGCCGTCACGTCCCCTCTCGTTCTCAAGAGAGAGAGAGAGAGAGCGACCAAAAATCGATGGTCACAACCTATTCTACATCTGGGAATAGATTAATGTCTGAGAATCAACCAGCAAAATCAATGGCTGAGAATCAACCCGAAAAATCAATGGCTGAGAATCAACCTGAAAAATCAATCGTTGAGAATCAACCCGCAAAATCAACGGTGCGGAAATCTTGAGTTTGCGAAATCGGGAAATAGGGAAATTGTGATCGCGCATTCCGCATGTGAAATAGACCGTTGTGGAAAGGAAATTTTCAGAAATAGATATCTATGAAGCTGCATTCCGCATCCCGCAAGTTGTAAAAAAGGAGAGTTGCAGAAGGAAAAATGTAGAAAACAAATTTATGGAAGGACATTTCCGCGTCCCACATCCCGCAAGTTGTGGAACGAAGAATTGCGGAAAGCGATTTGTAGAAAGTACACTTGGCAGAAAGACATTTCATGCATCTCACATCTCGCCTGCAGAATGGACCATTGTAGAAGTAGATTTTTGTCTGAAATTTCTACCTACTAATCGATGTCTTGGATAGATTTGGCCATTCAGGCCATCACCAATTTGACAATCTAAACCCTACAAGTTAGTCTTAAAATGCATTGAAGGAAACATACACAGATGCATACAATTGAAATTATATAACATAACAATTCATTAATTTAACAAATTAAGCATGCTCATCATATTTCATCAAGCAATTACAAATGCATAGATTAACATAGAGACACTTATCTTGAAAAGAGCTTGTCCCGCAACCAACTATGTCGCTACAACATTCCACCCAACCATAGGACAGTGCGCTCATCAATATCTCAACAGCACTGCCACCCTCGATTTGGGCATGATTCCCACAAGGAATAAGGAACACTAGTAGGATCACACATAACCAAGGATACAACAAAAATCATCCAAGCCAACACAGTTGAGTTTATTGGGATGCATGGAAAACAAGCCAAACATATGGGTTTCATAGGCCACTCATCCAAGCCATCTCACTGCTGGGTTTCACAAGCTACTCAGCCAAGCTAGCTAACAGTTGGGTTTCACAGACTATTCACATTCAAGCCAACATTAATATTAAGGACCATCCAAGACAACATATGGGTTTATTAGGCTACATAGCCAAGCTATCTCATTGTTGGGTTTATTAAGATGCAAGGAAAAATAAGCCAAACGTATGGGTTTCATAGGCCACTCAGCCAAGCCATCTGACTATTGGGTTTCATAAGATACTTGGCCAAGCTAGCTAATAGTTGGGTTTCAGTACATACTGTTCACAGTCAATCCAACATTCACATTAAGGACCAGCTAAGCCAACAGAGGGGTTTATCAGGCTGCAAGGAAGTTGGAAAGGTTGAATACTAAGCTAGTGTGCTCACCTACATAGCTATGGACACCTGGAACAAATCTATCCTAGCTTCTAAAACATCTACACAGCCAACACTAGAAAGCATCCCCTTATCTTCTACCTAGTCCGTCAGGCTATGCCTTTCCTTTCTAGTGCTATTCAAGGTGTGCAAGGAAGAAAAACAACCCCCTAGATCTATCCGTGAGGCTCCTTCCCACACTAGGTTTATCAAGCTAGTTCAAAACCAATTTCCCCCTTCAAACTAGTTCAGACCAAGGCAAAATAGGAGCGCATAGCAAGAAACAAAGTTCTTAGCTGGTCATTCACTCCACGGCACCAAAACGGATTTTCTAGACATGCACATGAGGAAACAATTGAAAATGTGAAGGATAAATACACAAGGAAGTTCAGTTGCATGAGAGATCCACTGGAATGAGGAATGGATGACCCCGAAAACACTCCCTAGCTCTCAAAAATGTGAGTGAATATCCCCACATGAATGCATGAGGGAATTAGCATACTTCTCGGGTGCTTTCTTTGCCATGAAGTCAAAACGCGTCTTTCAAAAATGGGTGCTCTTCCCAATTCAAATTTTTCCCATACTCTTCCCATTCCCATGCAATAACTACCTCAACCAAATTTCGGTAGAAATCAATGATTGGGGAGAAAGACAAGAAATGGGTAGTTGACAGTTTTGATGGGATTTCCTTTGACACATGTCTTTTCCCCAAATGGCTCAAGGTTAAACATCCCCCCCTTCCTTATCCTTAGGAAATCATGCCCCCATATCATTATTTGTTGCATCGACATAGATGGTTGTGGGTTTTTCATTAAATCACATATTTACATGATGTCCAAAATTATAATGTGTTGGATAGCACAAAATACCATCGTCATCAATTTTAACTGCTGAAACATAAAACGCTAAATCAATGGTGGAGATTTTTCCTTTAGCTCCACACCATGATTAATTACAATATTTACATCATATACATTTAATGCAAACAGGATCAAAACCGAGGTACTACATTCCCCTCCCCCTTCAACAGCACTGTCCTCGGTGCTTTACAAAATTGAACACAACGCTACACTGGTATTGCCCTCAGTGATCCGTAGAATTGAACAAAAATGGATGTGTTAATCGCATGGCATCATTGAGATCCCATAGCCTCTTTAGGACCATAGTGCTCCCATTGCACCTTTACCTGCCCTATGGCTCGGTTCCGGAGCATTTTGACCTTCCTATTGAGGATGCGCATTGGATTGATTCAGAACTCTCCCTCAGGTTCCACCTAAATCGCATCCCAATTTATCACATGGGTAGGATTATGTACATATCTCCTAAGCAAAGAAACATGAAAAAAATTATGATCCCTAGTGTTAGTAGGCAGTGCAAGTCTATATGCAAATGGCCCTATTCTTTCAAGCACTTCAAACGACCCACAATGTCTAGGTGACAGCTTGGCACAACTTCCAAGCTTCAAGGAACTCTTCTTTTCCCTCACTCTGAGGTAAACATGATCCCCAACACTGAACTCTCTGTTCACCCTATGNTATCCTAGGTTTCTTTTAGATTATGCCTGATCTTTACAACCTCTTGCTCCATCTCCTTGAGAAATTATAGACCAAGCACAACCCTATTCATTAGATTATCCCAAGTCACTAGTGTCCTACACCTCCTACCACACAAAGCTTCATACGGACTCATCCCCAAGGATGCTTGCTTTTCGTTGTTATATGGAAATTCTACCAAGTGTAAATAATCTTCCCACTTGGTTGGTTTGTCCATCACATACATGTGAAGCATGTATTCAAGCACTTGATTAACCCTCTTTGTCTTCCCATCATTCTGAGGATGGTAGGAAATGTTGAAGTTTAGCTTTGTACACAAATATCCAAACAAACCCTTCCAAAAATTGGAAGTGAGCTTGACATCTTTGTCAGAGACTATTGCCTTAAGAAATCCATGCAATTTGAAAATCTCCTTCATGAATATCTTTGTGATGTCATCAGTTTTATGTATAGAATTAACCGGTATAAAATCATGTAATAAAATCCATGGAAATACTTTCCATTTCCATTCTGGAACCAACAAAGGCTACAACAAACATGTTGAGTTTTGGTGCTCAACTCACCTGCTGACATTTCATGCAACTTGAAATATATTCAGCCATGTCCTTTTTCATTACTGGCCAAATGTACTTCTTTCTAGCCATAGCCATTGTCTTTTGATATCCTAGGTGACCAAAATATGGAGATTGATGGATCTCATCCATAACAACTCTTCTCAAATATGCTACATTAGGAATATAAATTCTATTCTTATAAGTAAGAATCCCATATTCTTCTAATGTATATCCCTCATACTTCTTTTCAAGGCTTTGTTGTTGCAACTTGTCCTTGACCCGGACATACAATTCATCTTTAGCAACATGATTAATAATCTGCTGCTTCAACTCCGATTGGAAAATACTAATGGATGCCACATACATTTCCTGCACCTTCCTGTTGAGTGCATCAACTACCTTATTCTCTTTTCCCTTTATGTGCTTGATTTCAAAATCAAACTCACATAAAAACTCCAGCCATCTAGCTTGCCTAGAATTTAGAGTAGGGTGATCAAACAAATACTTCAGACCACAATGGTCTGTCCTTAGCTCAAAGCTTCTTCCCATCAAGTAATTCCTCCACATCTTGAGAGCATGTACTATGGCTGCAAGTTCCATATCATGAGTGGCATAGTTCTTCTCATGCTCCTTTAGCTTTCTTGATTCATAACATATCACGTGGTTGTCTTGCATAAGGACTCCTCCGATTCCTTGACCTCATGCATCAGTACACACCACAAAATATTTCTCTGTGGCTGCAACTTTCAAGACTAGTGCACTTGTGAGAATATTCTTCAATTGTTGGAAGCTTTCTTCACACCTTGATGTCCATTTGAAATTTATCCCCTTCCTTTGCAAAGAAGTGATGGCATGTGCAACCCTGGAGAATCCCTCAATGAATCTCCTGTAGTATCCTGCAAGTCCCATAAAAGACCTTACATCTGTCACATTTCTTGGGGTATGCCAATTCATAATGGCTTCAATCTTTTCAGGGTCCATAGATATACCCTCTTCTAAGATAATCTAACCCAAGAACTGAATTCTATCTTTATATAAGTCACACTTGCTCAACTTTGAGTACAACTAATGCTCCCTGAGCAATTGTAATGTCAATCCTAGATGCTCTTCATGCTCTTCCTCATTCTTAGAATAAATAAGGATGTCATCAAGGAAAACATGAACAAACTTGTCCAAATACCTGTTGAAGACACTATTCATAAGGCACATAAATGTAGTTGGTGCATTTGTGAGACCAAATGGTACCACTACAAACTCATAATGTCCATACCTTGTTCTGAAGGTTGTCTTATGAATGTCTTCATTCTTGATTCTCACCTGATGGTAGCCAAACCTCAATTCAATCTTGGAAAATACCCTTTCTCCTCTCATTTGATCAAAGAGGTCATCAATCCTAGGCAAAGGATATTTGTTCTTCACCGTAACCTTGTTCAGCTTTTGTAATCAATACACAATCTAAGTGTACCATCTTTCTTCTTCACAAACAAAACTGGTGCTCCCCAAGGAGACACAATTGACCTGATATACTTCTTCTCCAACAACTCTTGTAACTACATCTTTAGCTCTAGCATTTTCGGCGTACTCATTCTGTAAGGTGTCTTGGACACTGGTGTTGCTCCTGGCACAAGCTCAATTGTAAAATCAATGTCTCTCTTTGGAGGAATCCCTGGAATCTCATCAAGAAAAACATCCCTAAATTCTTGGAACACATGAAATTCCTCCAACCTAGGAGTTTCATTATCTATTGCCTCCGCAATATGAACTACATACAATTGGCATCCTTTCCTACAAAGCTTCAACTGCATTGCTGAAATATGCCTCACATAAATCACCTTTGGAATGCCTCTTACAACTATTGGGCTCCCTTCTTCATCCATGCATTCAAAAGTCTTATTGTAATAGTCGAGCTTTACCCTATGAGCTTCTAACCAATCCATTCCAATGAGAACATTGTAGGAACCAAGTGGTAGAACATTCAGAGATACACAAGTGACCAATCCATTCATCACCAATGGACATTTCTCTACCACTTCACTAACCTTTCTCTTAGTGTCAAAACCCCAATTTTCTGAAAAATTTAAAATTTTTAAAATTACAAAACATTAACATAAAGTAGTTTAACTGACATTAATTAGCTATATGCTAACAGCTTGCTTAATGATTTCATCAGTTGGTTATGTTTAGTTATAGAATAGATCTTTCAGTTTACTGACTTTTGTTCTTCTTTTGATCATAAGGTGAAACTGTCATGCAAAACTGGGCTTACTTAGCTTTCGAGCTAACGCAATGGTTCTCACCTTTTTTACAGATATACAGGTAAGAAGTGGCGCTGTATTTTGAAATTCTAAAGTATTTACTAAAAGTTCGTCATAAGAGAAACAGCTCAAAAGCAAGTAAGAGATAATCCATTTCAACTTATTTTAAGGTATATTAAAACTGGCTCTTTTCCAGCAGAAATAAATTATGATTCTGTTAATTAATTACCTTCTCCATTCTATTATAGTTGCATTTTATACAGAAGTATCTTATTTACTCTTTGAATCAGAGTAAGAGGGATAGAATTATGAAATCTATAGTAGGAATCCAAAAGTAAACAAAGCATTACAAGTCAAGTAAAAACTGATAAGGGGTTGTTTATGTATTTCTGTAAGCCAAGGCCTATCCTTGCTAAGTTCTAAGTTATTGTTGAGAATAATACTTAAGGTAATTCATTGTTCCACATAGTAATTACTATTCTCTTCTCTTTTGTAACTTGTACCATGTGCTATTATCCTCATCACTAAAAAAATAACTCATTTGAGTAAGTAAAAGTAAAGGACCTAGTTCATAACCTTCTACTTTAAAACCTCCTTTATGACCCCTTTAACTCTACTATTCACTAAAGTAAATTAGTTTACATAAGCTAGTAAAATTGTTTAACGACTCTTAAAACTTATAAAAACCTTTGAGCTTGAAATGTAAACAAAAGACTATTTGTTCCAAAAGATGATCTTTATACCCATGGTGAGTTGATATTTAAAAAAAACAACGGTTGATCATAAGATTAGGGAATTATGATCAATTTACCATTTAATCTTGACTTGTCATAAATTCTAAGGTCCTTATGCTAACATTCTTTATACTTCCTTTATAAACTAAAATTCTATCATTTATAGAAAAAGGTTTATAAATAGAACAGCACCAATGTAAGCTAAAAACTCCTAATCTCTTGTATATATTATTTAATATTATAACCCTTCATCGTATAAATACCAAGATAAACCATGGTTAAGATTATATACTAAGAATCCAATTTATCACACTTATAAGATGAGGAGTCGTTAAAGTCTTTTCACGATTTTAATGATTATCAACTTTAGGGTTGAGAGTGATGATTGTTTATCATTTGAATGCAGCGTAGGGTTGAAGGATCTTATACCAAGACTTTGGATAACAATTGATTAAAAAGGATGATTGGGTAAATCATTCCTCCAGCGAGTTGTCGGATTTAAAACTATAATCACGACCCACAGCTTGTTAAAAGAATTTAATGGCTAACGTGGTGTTACTCCAGCCATATGATGCATAAATAAAAGAGTCGCTGACAAACCCTATTATTCATTTTCGCCTTCTCCTTCGGCGCCTGTCACTTTGCGATGGTGCTAGGAGCACCTCTGCGTTGCCTCCCCTCTGAAAACGTTCTCCATTTCGTCCTCTGGTTGTGGCTCATTCTTTACTTTGTTGGAGAATCATTCCTTTCACTGCTGTTGTTACTCAGTCAGTCGATAATCATTTACGCTTTCCTCTGCCATAGTAAATCAAACCCTAGCCTGTGATGTTTACCTCCCTCCGTGAGGCTCGATGGTTTTGACTTGTTGTAACAAAAAAAAAGGTACATGACTGAGATTACTTCTCCTCTCCCTACTTGCAGTAGGGTTGGCTCCTTGCGCTGGTGCTTGAACACTGCTATTTCAGGTTGAGCTTTCTTCGCGGGTACAGGTAAAAAAAAATACTAGTCTGCATTGCTTTCCTGCTCATTTGTTATTCTCTTCCTAAAAATTATATTTTAAGTCATAACATTTACTAAAAGATTTTTACTTTGTGCCTACAGGTTCTTATTCTCCAGCATATGCGGTCATGGTTAAAAGACTTGAGCAGCAGTCTGCAAAACCTGGTAAGCCTGGTCACACCATGGCTTCTTCTCCTTATGGTTTACGTTGGGCCCTTCATGGGTTGGATTTTAGAAGCCTGAAACCCTTACGGCCTTGGTTTAATCTTAAACACTGTTGGTTAAAAGTAATAGTGGGAGAAACCCCTACGCTATGCGAGGGTGTTATGGCTTAGGCCGATGTTCTAATTAATAATTTCCTTCTGTGTTTTAAATGCTGTAAATATGAAGAAGTACAGGGTTGTAAGCCTTTCTGCGGATGAGGTTATGACCTCGACTTCTTGCTTTCTTTACTGTACTTTTTGTGTATTTAGGGTTTTTCACCTGAGGTTTGTTAATATAAATATTTTACTGTTTTTCCTGTATCTTTTGGTTTATATTACCGCACACATTTTTAAATTTTGCACTGTATAGGAAATAATTAAGATTCGGGCTTACAATAGCCTTATTTTGTTAATTTATAATACGGTCGTAATTTAAATATTGTCTTATTCTTATAGTTATTATTTAATTTGCATAAGCTGTATTTATAGGGTTAAACCCTAATTTGACAGTGTGAGAATAAGTATTGTTTCTTATTCTAAAATTATAAGTTAAAAGAAATATGCTCTAATTAAACTTGTAGAGTTATTAATTGTATTACCATAAGAGTTCTGCTATCCTGCCACAGCTTACTACAGTTTTATATATTTGACTGATTTCTAAAAGTACTTTCTTTTAAGAGGCTATAATCAGGGTTTCTGTACCTGAATTATAGATTACCTTACTTGTTATGTTTACATTGGTCAAGTAATATACATCGGGTTGATACCCTTCTGTTATATAAATTCTTAATATTTTGTTTTTAAATTATTTTAATCATATTTATAAATAATAACAAGTTCCTTGTATTACAGAGAGCATATTTGGCTCAGCAATAGAATAGAAACAATAAGGACTTTACATTTTTACTTTATTGTATTTAAAGTTCTCTTAGTAATGTTTATTTGTCTCACAGTACAGAAAATATAAGAGTCTTCAGTTTAATTAATGTAACAAACACAATCCTGAAGTTACATAATGGTAATACTCCTGTATATAAAAGTTAATTATTTGTTGTAAATACAATAATGATATTATTTCTTCTGAAAGTACCTATGTTTCCTTGGTTAATATTTAGATTATTCCATAGCAGTCTATTATTAGTTCTGATACCAATTATGTTAAACACTAAATAGCGTTATATATTTATATAGATAAACTGTTAAGTTATGATACCTGTTTATATATATATAAATCTCATATAATACTACTTAAATTTAATCTCATATACTTATATGTATATTCGTATGTACATAATAACATTATGTAATTACTCCTACTATAAATGTTCGTTTTTTTTTTAGTAGATAGAAGTTAGGTTCTTTCGAACTGGAAAAAGGACAATTATAAGGTTTAAAACAATAGGTAAACATAGCCTTTCTTTTTCTTTATTACAACTAGCAAAATCTTCCATCTGTTCTTTGAAATTAAAAGATTTAATGAATATGAAATACAGTACAGGAAAAGTATATCTGAGAACACAAATAGCTTATCAGTAAAACAAACATTTCTTTTGATGATATGTAAAGAAACAAAAGTCTAATTTATAATTTCATCATACATCTTTCTATAATTTCTACCTCTGTGCTGGAGTACGGTCGGGTAAAACCCAGATGTGGAAAAACACAGTGGTCTTATTTTTCATCAACAGATTCTATTACTGATAAATTAAAACATCTACTTCACTAAACCAGTACAACTTTTATATTAGGACATTCTACCATTCACAGTTTATTAAAACATAAACAGTCAAGTGACAGAACCTGTTTCCATCTTTGGGACAACAACAGCAATGGGAGGCCGTTCCTCCCTACCAACTCCTGGAGAGCGCTCAAACAACGACTCCTCAGGACCCCTGAGCTTGCTCTGGTCTCCTTGGCTGGAACTAGGTGCAGCAAAGACAAATACCAGTCTTCAAACTCAGTATTAATCCAGAACTTATCAGTAAGTTCTCCCAGCTGAAAAGCTGTAATAAACCAAGTTACTGCAGCAATCCTCTCCAAACAACTTCCTTACTGATTTCCCTTTTCCCTCAATGAATTTCCTGAATAAGATTCTCCTGAATGAATTCTCTCTGGAAAATATCTGAGCAGCCTCAGCACTCTTCATTGGGTACTTTTAAAAGATTGCCTAGGTCTTTTTGGGTTTGTTTGTCATTTAATGAGCCACCTGCTCTGATCCCACTTTCTTGGGGGATCATGACCCCAAATGTAGGGAAGTTGCCACCTGCAACTTAGGAAGTGTTTGAGGATGCTGCCACTTGTCTTTTGCCTTCCACCTAGTTCCATCCACTAGTTTGACCAGTAACCTCTTTTTAACAGCTCTCCCATGCTGTTGTCTCCACAATTTATTTATTAATAATTAAATATTCTGAATTATATTCCACTTCTGTTGACTCTGCTGAGTCATCAGTTCCTACTTAGCATTATATTTAACATAATGTCTCAGGAATATAATTAAAACAATTTACATAATTTTACAAAATTGGGGTATGTGACATACACACCCCCTTAAAATGTAACATCGTCCTCGATGTTACTTATTCTTCATCCTCTGCTACCTCCTAGAACAGATTTGGGTATGCTTCCCACATCTTACTTTTTAGTTCCCAGGTAGCTTCTTCAAGACTAAGGTGCTTCCTTTGCACCTTCAATTGTCCAATTGTGTGGTTCCGCAGAGTAATTTCCCTCCTCCCGAGGATACAGTCCGGTTTCACCAAAAATTCTCCTTCTGGTTCCACCTGTACAATATTCCAATCAATCACATGAGTAGCATCATGAACATACTTTTTCAGAACAGAAAAATGAAAAACATTGAGCACTTTCAAGTTATATGCAACTTGACCAATTCTAGATAGAATTTCAAATGGACCACAGTAACGTGGTGCTAGTTTTTCACAACTCCCCAGTCTTAGGGATCTTTTCTTTGGTCTTACCTTTATAAACACGGGATCACTCACCTGGAACTCTTTGGGAGTTCTATTCAAATCTGCTTGGATCTTTTGCCGATCCTATGCTACCTTCAAATTTTTCTGCACTTGTTTCACAATCTATTCCATTTCCTTCAATAATTCTGAAATTCTTCTAGGGTATTAATTCTTTCTTTTTAAACTTAGACTGATTACTGTTCTTTTTAGCCTTCCAGTTGGCTATATCTTCCTTCTTTTTGTTCTGTTCAAAACAGAGATTTGCTTTCCTCATAGCTTCTTCCAGATTCTTAGGGTTATCATACTCGATTCTTTGCTTGATATAATAGCAAATAGCTGAGAAACCGTTGTACTTTAGGTTTCTCATCAACTAAATAGGGTACATACCTTAACAGACTTAAGAATTTACTGTTTAAGTCCTTCATAGTCATGGATCCAAGCTTTAACTCATAAAATTCCTTGGCCCTTTCTTCATAGTATTGTTCAGACAGAAATTTCTTTTTGAAGTACCTTTTAAAGGTACTCCAATTGACCTCTTTTTCTTTGATCCCCTTGACCCTTTTCAAATCTTGCCACCATATATCTGCCTTTCCAGAAAGGTTATAGATGGCCATTCTCGCTTTCAGCTGATTTGAATAGTTGTATATCTGAAAATATTTTCTCATCCCAGATAACCAAGACTCTGCCTCTTCTCCTTTTTCAGTTTCTCCATTGAAAGTTGGGGGTTTTATTTTCTTCAACTCCCTAGAAATCTCTTCATATGGCTTGTACTTTTTCTTGCTCTTATACAGTTCAGCCTCGCTACTGTCACTAGTAGAGTAGTAGCTTTGTTGTTCCCTGAATCTTTCAGATGAGGAACTGCTATCAGCTTTAGCTAATTTCATCTTTTTAGATCCTTTCTGATGGCTAGCTTGAGTCAGATTTAGATCGTTTACTTCTCCCTTCAGTCTGAAATTTTTCCATCAAAATTTGATTTAACTCCTCTTGAGTTTTCAGAATCCGTTCATTGTCCTTCTTGACTGATTCTATTTCAGTCTTTAACTCCTTTATAGTCTGCATCAGCTCTGGGGAGTGAGCAGTTATCTCCTCTATCATAGGTTCTCTAGACATTTGTCTTGTCTCAGTGTTTGGAGACTCCTCAGCATATTCTCCTAGCTTCTCCATACCTGCCTGTTAGATTCAGAAAAGAAGTTTTCTGTTCTTTTTACATAAAACAAAATACAGGTTAGTACGTTATTTTTTTACTATCCTGTGGAAACTAGTTGGGCCACATCAAGGCCTAGTGTTTGAACCATGCTCTGATACCACATGTCAAAACCCCAATTTTCCGAAAAATTTAAAACTTTTAAAATTACAAAACATTAACGTAAAGTAGTTTAACTAACATTAATTAGCTATATGCTAACAGCTTGCTTAATGATTTCATCAGTTGGTTATGTTTAGTTATAGAATAGATCTTTCAGTTTACTGACTTTTGTTCTTCTTGTGATCATAAGGTGAAACTGTCATGCAAAACTGGGTTTACTTAGCTTTTGAGCTAACGCAACGGTTCTCACCTTTTTTACAGATATACAGGTAAGAAGTGGCGCTGTATTTCGAAATTCTAAAGTATTTACTAAAAGTTCGTCATAAGAGAAACAGCTCAAAAGCAAGTAAGAGATAATCCATTTCAACTTATTTTAAGGTATATTAAAACTGGCTCTTTTCCAGCAGAAATCAATTATGATTCCGTTAATTAATTACCTTCTCCATTCTATTATATTTGCATTTTATATAGAAGTATCTTATTTACTCTTTGAATCAGAGTAAGAGGGACAGAATTATGAAATCTATATTAGGAATCCAAAAGTAAACAAAGCATTAAAAGTCAAGTAAAAACTGATAAGGGGTTGCTTATGTATTTCTGTAAGCCAAGGCCTATCCTTGCTAAGTTCTAAGTTATTGTTGAGAATAACTCTTAAGGTAATTCATTGTTCCACATAGTAATTACTACTCTCTTCTCTTTTGTAACTTGTACCACATGCTATTATCCTCATCACTAAAAAAATAACGCATTTGAGTAAATAAAAGTAAAGGACCTAGTTCATAACCTTCTACTTTAAAACCTCCTTTATGATCCCTTTAACTCTACTATTCAGTAAAGTAAATTAGTTTACATAAGCTAGTAAAATTGTTTAACGACTCTTAAAACTTATAAAAACCTTTGAGCTTGAAATGTAAACAAAAGACTATTTGTTCCAAAAGATGATCTTTATACCCAAGGTGAGTTGATATTTAAAAAAAACAAGGGTTGATCATAAGATTAGGGAATTATGATCAATTTACCATTTAATCTTGACTTGTCATAAATTCTAAGGTTCTTATGCTAACATTCTTTATACTTCCTTTATAAACTAAAATTCTATCATTTATAGAAAAAGGTTTATAAATAGAACAGCACCAATGTAAGCTAAAAACTCCTAATCTCTTGTATATATTATTGAATATTATAACCCTTCATTGTATAAATACCAAGATAAACCATGCTTAAGATTATATAATAAGAATCCAATTTATCACACTTATAAGATGAGGAGTTGTTAAAGTATTTTCATGATTTTAATGATTATCAACTTTAGGGTTGATAGTCACTGATTGTTTATCATTTGAATGCAGCGTAGGGTTGAAGGATCTTATACCAAGACTTTGGATAACAATTGATTAAAAAGGATGATTGGGTAAATCATTCCTCCAGCGATTTGTCGGATTTAAAACTATAATCATGACCCACAGCTTGTTAAAAGAATTTAATGGCTAACGTGGTGTTACTCCAGCCATATGATGCATAAATAAAAGAGTCGTTGACAAACCCTATTATTCTTTTTCCCCTTCTCCTTCAGCGCCTGTAGCTCTGCGATGGTGCTAGGAGCACCTCTGCATTGCCTCCCCTCTGAAAAAGTTCTCCATTTCGTCCTCTGGTTGTGGCTTGTTCTTTACTTTGTTGGAGAATCATTCCTTTCACTACTGTTGTTACTCAGTCAATCGATAATCATTTACACTTTCCTCTGCCATAGTAAATCAAACCCTAGCCTGTGATGTTTACCTCCCTCTGTGAGGCTCGATGGTTTTGACTTGTTGTAACAAAAAAAAAGGTACATGACTGAGATTACTTCTCCTCTCCCTACTTGCAGTAGGGTTGGCTCCTTGCGCTGGTGCATGAACGCTTCTATTGCAGGTTGAGCTTTCTTCGCGGGTACAGGTAAAAAAAAATACTAGTATCCATTGCTTTCCTGCTCATTTGTTATTCTCTTCCTAAAAATTATATTTTAAGTTACGGAATTTACTGAAAGGTTTTTACTTTGTGCCTACAGGTTCTTATTCTCCAGCATATGCGGCCGTCGTTAAAAGACTTGAGCAGCAGTCTGCAAAACCTAGTAAGCCTAGTCACACCATGGCTTGTTCTCCTTATGTTTTACGTTGGGCCCTTCAGGGGTTGTCTTTTAGAAGCCTGAAACCCTTACAGCCTTGGTTTAATCTTAAACACTGCTGGTTAAAAGTAACAGTGGGAGAAACCCCTACGCTATGCGAGGGTGTTACGGCTTAGGCCGATGTTGTAATTAATAGTTTCCTTCTGTGTTTTAAATGCCGTAAATATGAAGAAGTACAGGGCTGTAAGCCTGTCTGCGGATGAGGTTACGACCTCAACTTCTTGCTTTCTTTACTGTACTTTTTGTGTATTTAGGGTTTTTCACCCGAGGTTTGTTAATATAAATATTTTACTGTTTTTCCTGTATCTTTTGGTTTATATTACCGCACACATTTTTAAATTTTGCACTATATAGGAAATAATTAAGATTCAGGCTTACAACAACCTTATTTTGTTAATTTATAATACGGCCGTAATTTAAATATTGTCTTATTCTTATAGTTATTATTTAATTTGCATAAGCTGTATTTATAGGGTTAAACCCTAATTTGACAGTGTGAGAATAAGTACTGTTTCTTATTCTAAAATGATAAGTTAAAATAAATGCGATCTAATTAAATTTGTAGAGTTATTAATTGTATTAACATAAGAGTTCTGCTATTCTGCCACAGCTTACTACAGTTTTATATATTTGACTGATTTCTAAAAGTACTTTCTTTTAAGAGGCTATAATCAGGGTTTCTGTACCTGAATTATAGATTGCCTTACTTGTTATGTTTACATTGGTCAAGTAATATACATCGGGTTGATACCCTTCTGTTTTATAAATTCTTAATATTTTGTTTTTAAATTATTTTAATCATATTTATAAATAATAACAAGTTCCTTGTATTACAGAGAGCATATTTGGCTCAGCAATAGAATAGAAACAATAAGGACTTTACATTTTTACTTTATTGTATTTAAAGTTCTCTTAGTAATGTTTATTTGTCTCACAGTACAGATAATATAAAAGTATTCAGTTTAATTAATGTAGCAAACACAATCTTGAAGTTACATAATGGTAATACTCTTGTATATAAAAGTTAATTATTCGTTGTAAATACAATAATGATATTATTTCTTCTGAAAGTACCTATGTTTCCTTGGTTAATATTTAGATTATTCCATAGCAGTCTATTATTAGTTCTGATACCAATTATGTTAAACACTAAATAGCATTATATATTTTTATAGATAAACTGTTAAGTTATGATACATGTTTATATATATATAAATCTCATATAATACTACTTAAATTTAATCTCATATACTTATATGTATATTCGTATGTACATAATAACATTATGTAATTACTCCTACTATAAATGTTGTTTTTTTTTAGTAGATAGAAGTTAGGTTCTTTCGAACTGGAAAAAGGACAATTATAAGGTTTAAAACAACAGGTAAACATAGCCTTTCTTTTTCTTTATTACAACTAGCAAAATCTTCCATATGTTCTTTGCAATTAAAAGATTTGATGAATATGAAATACAGTACAGGAAAAGTTTATCTGAGAACACAAACAGCTTATCAGTAAAACAAACATTTCTTTTGATGATATGTAAAGAAACAAAAGTCTAATTTATAATTTCATCATACATCTTTCTATAATTTCTACCTCTGTACTGGAGTATGGTCGGGTAAAACCCAGATGTGGAAAAACACAGTGGTCTTATTTTTCATCAACAGTTTCTATTACTGATAAATTAAAACATCTACTTCACTAAACCAGTACAACTTTTATATTATGACATTCTACCATTCACAGTTTATTAAAACATAGATAGTCAAGTGACAGAACCTGTTTTCCAGCTTTGGGACAACAACAGCAATGGGAGGCCGTTCCTCCCTACCAACTCCTGGAGAGCGCTCAAACAGCAACTCCTCAGGACCCCCGAGCTTGCTTTGGTCTCCTTGGCTGGAACTAGGTGTAGCAAAGTCAAATACCAGTCTTCAAACTCAGTATTAATCCAAAACTTATCAGTAAGTTCTCCCAGCTGAAAAGCTATAATAAACCAAGTTACTGTAGCAATCCTCTCCAAACAACTTCCTTACTAATTTCCCTTTTCCCTCAATGAATTTCCTGAATAACATTCTCCTGAATGAATTCTCTCTGGAAAATATCTGAGTAGCCTCAGCTCTCTTCATTGGGTACTTTTAAAAGATTGCCTAGGTCTTTTTGGGTTTGTTTGTCATTTAATGAGCCACTTGCTCTGATCCCACTTTCTTGGGGGATCATGACCCCAAATGTAGGGAAGTTTCCACCTACAACTTAGGAAGTGTTTGAGGATGCTGCCACTTGTCTTTTTCCTTCCACCTAGTTCCATCCACCAGTTTGACCAGTAACCTCTTTTTAACAGCTCTCCCATGCTATTGTCTCCACAATTTATTTATTAATAATGAAATATTCTGAATTATATTCCACTTCCGTTGACTCTACTGAGTCAATAGTTCCTACTTAGCATTATATTTAACATAATGTCTCAGGAATATAATTAAAACAATTTACATAATTTTACAAAATTGGGGTATGTGACACTTAGTTCCAATGGATAGCTGAACTAACCATGATTTGATATGCTTTACTTTCTTAAAAGAACAAATCTCCACTACTCTAGGAGTAATGTAACTGTGAGTAGAACCAAGTTCAATCAAAATAGAAACATATTGCTCAACAATATTACCTGCTACTTCAACCACAGTTGAATGGTGATCCTCTTGGAAGTTTTCTAGTGCTACATAAATCCTAGGGACGGCCCTTTCTACTTGACCCACTATTTCTGCCTCTTGAATGTTGTAAGCTGGACTTGCATTCTCATTCTCAAGTGGACAATTCCGATGCATGTGGGTTCCTCCACATTTCCAACATTGGAGTGGTTCTCTATTCTGTTGTGGTTCTCTTGGATTTTCTCCCACCACTCTAGCTGGCTGCCTCTCAACTTGGAATGGTTGCCTCTGCTGATTCCTGAAGTTAGAAGGTTTGAAACCTTTCTTCCTTTGGTCAAACTTCTCATTCTTCTTGTCCTTCCATGTCTTGTGATAATCAGGTTTTCCTTTTCTTTTCTCATAGCAATACTTAGATTTCCTTGTCACTTCTTCCAGAGTTCTAGGTTCATAAAAATCAATTATGTCTTTGTAAGAATGAGGCAATCCATTTAGAAAATGCTGGATTTTCACTTTTTCATCTTTGATGTACTTGACATACCTCAACATCTCCAAGAACTTGTTTGGATACTGTTCCATGGTCTTTTGTCCCAATATTAGCTCATGGAACTCTTTGATCTTATCATCAAAGTACCTATCGGAGAGGTACTTCTACTTGAAATACTTCTAGAACTATTTCCATGCAATATTCCTTTCATTAATCTTTTTCATTTGCCTTAATTTCTCCCACCATATGGATTCTCTTCCATTCAAATTGAAGATGACTACCCTAGAGTTCATATTTCATGAATAGTCTTGAACTTGGAAATATTTTCTCATTCCAAGAAGCCAAGCTTCAGCTTCTTGACAGTTATTTATCTCAACATTGAATGTAGGTGCCCTTGCCTTATTAAACTAGTCACGTGAATGGTTCTAGTAACACCTCTTCCTCTCATTCCTATAAGAAGAAGAACTTGAACCACTAGTGGATCCTTCAGAGTTAGATGACCCACTAGGATATCTCTTTCTTCTTCTAGTAATGCTCTTACTACCTTCTGGTCTTATTGTCCAATCCCCAGAGTTCATCTATCTTTGAATGTTTGTCAAACTTTGCAACATGGCTTCATTCAGTTGATTCTGCTCCTCCCGAGCCTTAACCAATCTTTCATTATACTCCCTGTATCATTGCATCTCCACCCTTAGGCTTCTCATGGTGGCTGCAAAATATTGGAGAGTATCTTGAAACCTCCTCCCATTAGACTCTATCTCATCATTTCCAACTCAGACATTTTCCCCCATAGCATCTTCCTCATGCTCATAGGGATCCTATGCATTATTCATACCATAGGTTATCATGGCTGAGTGAACAACCCACTTTTTCAACATGCACTATGACTCTACAAAATGCGTTATCAAAATCCATTTGTTAGCTGCATAGAAATTCAAAATTAAAAACCATTTACTTACTGTCACCTGGCCTATCTAGGCTAATGCTGTAACAAATAACTCTGTTAACTATTTAACTTGACCCCTTCAAGGCCCAACATTGCAACCCGTAGCTCTATTAACTGTTCAACTTGGCCCATCAAGGCCCAATGCTGCAACCCGTAGCTCTGATACAACTTTGTAGTGTACTACAATGTTGGTATCAGAGGGTACACTTATTTCTTTTAACTGCTCATTCTGGCCTATCCAAGACCAATGCTGCAACCCAGAATTCTGATACCACTCTGTCATGTTCCCATGCCTCGATTATTATGCAAAATTAAAAATTTCTTGAAGAACTTTTGTTCTTCTTTGAATCACCGGGCATGGATGTGAAACACTCTTTGATATTCATTTTCTGATACCACACCATCACGTCCCCTCCCATTCACCAGAGAGAGAGATAGAGAGAGCGACCAAAAATCGACGGTCACAACCTGTTTTGCATCTGGGAACATATTAAGGACTAAGAATCAACCCGCAAAATCAACATCTGAGAATCAACCCACAAAATAAATGGTGTAGAAATCTTGACTTTGTGGAATCAGGAAATAGGGAAATTGCAATCCTGCATCTCACATGTGGAATAGACCATTGCGGAAAGAAAAGTTGCTGAAATAAAGATCTGTGAAGCCGCATCCTGCAAGTTACGGAAAGGAGAGTTACAGAAGGAAAACTGTGGAAAACTAAATTTACAAAAGGACGTTTTTGCATCCTGCATCCCGCAAGTTGAGGAATGGAGAATTGCAGAAAGCGATCTGCGGAAAATAGACTTGACAAAAAAACGTTTCCTACATCCCACATCCCTCCTATGAAATAGACCATTGTGGAAGGAGATTTCTATCCAAAAATTTGACCTGCTAATCGAAGTCTTAGACAAATTTGGCCATTTAGGCCATCACCAATACGACAATCTAAGCCCTGCAACTTAGTTTTAAAATGCATTGAAGGAAACATACACAGATGCATACAATTGCAAGTATACAATGGAACAATTCATCAATTCAACACATTAAGCATGCTCATCATATTTCATCAAGAAATTACAAATGCAGAGATTAACACAGAGACACTTATCTTGAAAAGTCCCGCAACTATCTATGTCACTACAACATTCCACCCAACCATAGGCCAGAGCGCTCATCAATCTCTCACTAGCACTACCACCCTCAAGCTAGGCATGATTCCCAAAAGGAATAAGGAACACTAGCAAGCTCACACATATCCAAGGATACAACAAAACTCAGCCAAGCCAACATAGTTGGGTTTATCAGGCTGCAAGGAAAACAAGCCAAACAGATGGGTTCACAGGCTACTCAGCCAAGCCATCTCACTGTTGGGTTTCAAAGGATACTCAGCCAAGCCAACTAATAGTTGGGTTTCATAGATTGTTCATAGTCAATCCAACATTCATATTATGGACCAGCCAATCCAACATATGGGTTTATCAGGCTACATAGCCAATCCATCTCACTGTTGGGTTTATCAGGATGCAACGAAAAACAAGCCTAACAGATGGGTTTCATAGGCCACTTAACCAAGCCATCTCACTTCTGGGTTTCACAGTCTACTCAACCAAGCCAGCTAATAGTTGGGTTTCATAGTCTACTCAACCAAGCCAGCTAATAGTTGGGTTTCATAGACTATTCACAGTCAATCCAACATTCACATTAAGGACCAGCCAAGCCAACAAATGGGTTTATCAGGCTACACAACCAATCCATCTCACTGTTGGGTTTATCAAGCTACAAGGAAGTTGGAAAGGTTGACTGCTAAGCTAGTGTACTCACCTACATAGCTATGGAAACCTGCACCAAATCTGTCCTGGATTCTAAAACATATGCACATCCAACACTAGGAAGAATCCCCTTCTCTTCTACCTAGTCCCTCAAGCTATGCCTTCCCTTTCTAGTGTTATTTAGGGTGTGTAAGGAAGAAAACAAGCCCCCTAGATCTATCTATGAGGTTCCTTCTCACACTAGGTTTATCAAGCTAGTTCAAACACAACACCCCCTCCAAACCAATTCAGACCAAGGAAAAATAGGCACGCACAGCAAGACACGAAGTTCTTTGCTGGTCATTCACTCCACAACACCAAAACGGATTTCTTGGACATGCACACGAGGAAAAAATTAAAAATGTGAAGGATAAACACACAGGGAAGTTCAACTGCGTGAGAGGAAGTTCAACTGCATGAGAGATCCACAGGAATGAGGAATGGATGACCCCGAAAATGCTCCCCAGCTCGCCAAAATGTGAGTGAAGATCCCCATGTGAATGCATGAGGGAATGAGCATACTTATTGGGTGCTTTCTTTCCCATGAAGTCAAAACACCTCTTTCAAAAATGGGTGCTCTACCTAATTTGGATTGTTCCCATACTCTTCCCATTCCCATGGAATAACCACCTCAACCAAATTCTGGAAGAAATAAATGATTGGGGAGAAAGACAAGAAATGGGTAGTTGATAGTTTTGGTGGGTTTTCCTTTGACACATGGCTTTTCCCCAAATGGTTCAAGGTTAAACATCCCCCCAACTCCTTATCCTTAGGAAATCATGCCACCATCTCATTATTTGTTGCATCAATATAGTTGGTTCTGGGTTTTTCATTAAATGGCATATTTACACGATGTCCAAAATTATAATGTGTCGACTAGCACAAAATACCATCAGCATCGATTTTAACCACCGAAACATAAAACAATAAATCAATGGTGGAGATTTTTCCTTTAGCTCCACACCATGATTAATTACAATATTTACATCATATACATTTAATGCAAATGGTGTAACTCCCCAGTTTTGACCCTATTTGCATTTAAATAATATAATATAAATAATCATGGTGTGGAGCTCAAGGAAAAATCCCCACCATCGATTTAGTGTTTTGTTTCAGCGATTAAGATTTAGGCTGATGGTGTTTTTATGCTAGTTGAACGTTATAAGTTTGGACATCATGCTAAATTTGCATTTTTTTTTTAAATCATACATCCAGCTATGTTAATGCAACAAAATGAGATGGGGGCATGATTTTTCCTAGGGATAGGGGGGGGGGGGGAATGGGAAGAGGAGGCAGAAATTCGAAATGGGTAGAGCACCCATTTCTGAAAAAACATCTTTTAAATTTTCTTGGGCAAGAAAACACCAAAAATGCTTTCCTTTCCCTCATGCAGTCGCGTTTCAGCTTCCCCTCACAATTTGTACTGTGGGGATCATTTTTGCAAGACATTGTGGAAATCTCGCGGAAAGGAAAACCGCTCTGAGTCTTGATCCTTCAAGGATTTTCCTATATGTTGGTCGTTTCCTAAATGCGAATGCCCATAATCCGATTTGTATTTTTGAATTGAATGACCAGAAAACAATTTCATTTTGGTAATTGCGGCAGTTAGTCTGGCTCAGGAAATGCTCCAAAATTTGTAATTATTGTGTGTGTGTGTGTGTGTGTGTTCCTTAGCTTCTATTACTTTTTTTAATCCCAGAACTGAGATCACTGTGTGGACATCCTCATTTTACATCTAAACTAATTTAGGGAATGGAAATGGAGTCTGGAATTGCTTGATAAAACTAGTGTGTGAAGGAACCTCACAGACCAATCTAGAGGGTTGGTTGTCTTCTTTGCATACCATGAATAGCATTGGAAGGGAAGGCATGGCTTGAGGGACTGTGTAACAGAGAATGGGATGCTTCCTTATGCTGGGTGTGCAAATTTTTAGAAGTTGGGATAGATCCAGTGTAGGTGTCCATAGCTCTAGGATTGAGCTCACTAGCTTATTAGTCAGTCTTTCCACCTCCTTGGCAACCTGATAAACCCAACTGGAAGGATGGTTTGGTTGGTAGACTGATAAACCCATATGTTGGCTTGGTTTTGTCTCATGTGAATTTTGGCCAAGTGTAAACTATTGTTTGTGTAATCCTGATAAACCCAACTGGAAGGATGGCTTGGATGGTATCCTGATAAACCCATATGTTGTCTTGGATGTGACTTGTATAAAATTTGGCTATGAGTAAATCACTGCCTGTGTAACCCTAATAAACACAATTGTGTTGGCTTGGCTAAGTTTTATTGTATCCTTGGCTATGGGGAAGTCTGCTATTGTTCCATATTCCTTGGGGAAATCATGCCCAGATCGGGGGTGGCAGTGTTGCTGAGAGATTAATGAGCACAATGGCCTATGGTTGGGTGGAACATTGTAGCGACATAGCTTGTTGCGGGACAAGCTTTTGACAAAGATAAGTATCTCTTGTGTTTCAATCCCTGCAACTGTAATTGTCTATAAATTAATATGAAATGATGAATGCTTGAATGAAATGTGTTGTGTTTTAGATGTATATTTCATGAATGATGCATCTATGTGTGTAATTACTTCAATGAATTTTCTAAGTTTTTATGAAGTTAGATTGGTTAGATTGGTGATGTCCTGGATGTTGGAAAATAGTTTTAGACTTAGAAATTTTCATTAGCAGATCGAAATTCCGCAAATTTAACCTTTCCACATTTTCCTTTCCGCAAATTACAGGATGTGGGATGCAGAAAATTTCTTTGGAAATTCCGATCTCTGCATTTTTTTCCTTCCGCATTTTCCTTTCCGCAACTTGCAGGATGTGGGATGCAGAATGCAAAAAAGTCATTTTGTGAAATTTTCTTTTTGCAATTTTCTTTTCCGCAACTTGCGGGATGCGGGATGTAGAAATGACTTATGGTAAACTTTGATTTCCGTAACTTTGATCTCTACAATGGACATTCCACATGCAGGATGCAGGATGTGGGATGTAGAATGCAGGATGTAGGTTGCGAGAGCGAAATTTTGATATGTTTCCGATTCTACAAGCAAAGCTCTCCACACCGTTGATTTTCTGTAGGATGATTCTCAGCCGTTGATCTGATTCCAGATGTGGAGCAGAGTGTGACCGTTGATTTTTGTTGCATTCTTCTTAGCTGTTTTATCTCTCAATGTTTGGGGAAGATAAATATTTAGACAGTCTGGATCAAAAGGTTAGTAGGAGCAATTCTTGCTTGTGTAGATCTTTAAAGAAAAAAAACAATCGAGAATCATCATACGAATGCAAAATCAAAGATGGGTAACTTAGGTTTCAGAAGAAAGGGTCGCGTTCTCTCCTCCGGGGCAGGAGGGGACCTGACAGTGTGGTATCAAAGCTGTTGGTTGTAGCGTTGGGCCTAGATGGGCTGGAAAGAAAATTGGTTACAGTATTGGGACTCGATGGGCCAAGTTAGACAGTTATAGAGCCGTTTGTTAATAGTTCCAATGAATTGTTGGATGCATAACAGAGAAAAACTGCCATGGGTAGTGGGTAAGTGATCTTGGTTTTGATTATATCTAACAGTTTTGTTATCTAATACATTTTTGCAGAATTACAGTCACCTTCAGACAAGGCAATACGATTCTAAATAGTTGGTTCGGTCACGAGGATAGACAATATGAATGATTATGCATGGGACCCCAATGCACATGAGGAATATGCTATGGGGGAATATCAGAATTGGAAATGTTGAGATAGAGACTAATGGGAGGAGGTTTCAAGATACTCCCCCAGACTTTGCAGCCACCATGAGAAGCCTTGGGGTGGAGATACAGAGCTATAGAACAAACAATGAAAGACTGATTAAGGCTCAGGAGGAGCAGAATCAGTTGAACACAAACATATTGCATAGTTTGACAGACATTCAAAGAAAGGTGAACTCTGGGGACCAGACAGTAAAGCCAAAAGGAAGTAAGAACATTGCTAGAGGAAGAAAGCAATCTCCTAGTGGGTCATCTGACTTTGAAAAATCCCTTGATGGTTCAAGTGTTTCCTCTCATGAGAATAAAAGGAATAGATCTCCTAGTGGGTTGTCTGACTTTGAAAGATCCATTGAAGATTCTGGCTCTTCATCTCACAAGATTAGGAGGAAGAGGCGTTACTAGAACCGCTCATGAGATGAATTCAGGAAGGAAAAGATGCCTACCTTCAATGGTGAGGTAAATAATCATCAAGAAGTTTAAGCTTGGCTTCTGGGAATAAGAAAATATTTCCAAGTCCAAGATTATTCTAGAAATATGAAAGCTCGAGTAGCCATTTTCATTCTGACAGGAAGAGGGTCTATTTGGTGGGAACACTTCAGGAAATTAAAGAAGATAAATGAAAGTAATATTGTATGGAAATAGTTCCAAAAATATTTCAAGCAGAAGTACCTCTCTGACCGGTACTATGATGATAAAATCAAAGAATTCCATGAGTTGAGATTGGGACAGCAGACCATGGAGGAATATGCAAACAAGTTTTTGGAACTGTTGAGGTATGTCAGGTATATTAAATATGAGAAGGTAAAAATCAGTGCTTTTTGAGAGGACTTCCTTAGTCCTACAAAGACCAAATTGAGTTCTATGAACCCAGAACTCTAGAAGAGGCGATAAGAAAAGCTAAGTACTGCTACAAGCAAAGAAAGAGAAACTTGACTACCAGAAGGCGTGGAAGAACAAAATGAATGAGAAGTCTAATCAGAGGAAGAAAGGTTTCAAACTCTTGAACTTCAGGAAGATCAGTAGAATAAACTAGCGCAAACTGAGAAGCAACTGGCCAAAGCGATGGGGGAGAAGCCAATAGATCCGCAACAGAACAGAGAGCCTCTCCAGTGTTGGAAATGTAGAGGACGCCATCTGCGCAGTTTCTGTCCACTTGATAATGAGAACACAAGGCCATCATATAACTTCCAAGAAGCAGAAACAGTGGGGCAAGTATCAAGAATCGTTCCTAGGATTTATGCAGCATTAGAGGACCATCAAGAAGATCACTAGTCAATTGTGGTTGAAGTTGCAGGTAAGATTGTTGAGAATTTTGTTTCTATTTTGATTGACCCTGGTTCTACTCATAGTTACATTTCTCCTAGAGTAGTGGAGATTTGCGCTCTTAAGAAAGTAAAGCAACGAAGTTGTGGTTAGTTCAACTAGCCATTGGAACTAAGAGAAAAGTTAATGAAGTGGTGGAGAAATGTCCATTGGTGATGAATGGACTGAGAACATGTATAGATCTGAAAGTTCTACCCCTCGATTCCTATGATGTTCTCATTGGAATGGATTGGTTAGAAGCTCACAGGGTGAAGCTTGAATGTTATAACAATACTTTTGAATGCATGGATGGAGAAGGGGACCCAGTAGTTGTAAAAGGCATTCCAAAGGTGATTTCTGTAAGGTATATTTCAGCGATGCAATTGAAGAAGTTTTGTAGAAAAGGTTGTAAGTTGTATGCATCCCATATTGTGGAGGAAGTGGAGAATGAAACTCTCAAGTTGGAAGACTATCATGTGTTGCAAGAATTTAGGGATGTTTTTCTGGAAGAGATTCTAGGGCTTCCTCCAAAGAGAGACATTGATTTTACGAATGAACTTGTGCCAGGAGTAGCACTCATGTCAAAAGAACCTTACAGAATGAGTACACTAGAAATGTTAGAGCTGAAGATGCAACTGCAAGAATTGTTGGAGAAAAAGTATATCGGTCTGAGTGTGTCTCCTAGGGGAGCACCATTTATTTTTGTGAAGAATAAAGATGGTACACTCAGATTGTGAATTGATTATAGATAGCTGAACAAAGTCACGGTTAAGAAAAAATATCCCTTGTCGAGAATTGATGACCTCTTTGATCAAATGGTATTAATATGCACAATAATCTAGGGAGTAAAACACAGTCTCATAAGAGATTTCAGAAAATAAGGCGTGAAAATGGTATAATGGTGCTACAAAATGAGTAGCCGCTCTGTATAATCAATAAAGAATGAGTAATACAATACAATGATCATGCTGCAAGCATGAATACCAAAGCAATTCAAATTCCCAAGGAGGTCATTCGAATTGAATGAGTGAGTCTAACTTAACTGAATGTAAGCCATAGTCAACACTCAAGTAACCACTGGTCAAAACCCTAATTGACTCAACTGAGCCCTAACTGAAGTCGAAGTGCAATAAATGACTAAGTATAACTGAAAGTAACTTAGACACATGTCACTACAAGCCAACCAACAAATGGTAGCACATCAATGACTCCAATGAACCCCGATGAGGTTAATTGAAGTATAACTGACCATCAGAAGTGGTTGGAGGTGCCCCTGTTGACTCTATTTCATTAAATAATCAATTTAATGAGGGAAGGTACCTTCACTGCTCTATTTAACTAATTGTAACCATCAGTTATCAATATGGAGCATTAATGACACTCAAATCACCCCCGGAGTGCTCTAGTTAGCCTCCCTGAATGTAGGAGAAGGCTAAGTTAGCCTCCTTGACTGATGTCATCTAGTGCTCCTCTGATGTCAATTAAGTCAATAAAACTTAGGATAGTGGTTTAACTAGGCCAAATTTACCAAAATGAGTGTGTATGGTGGTAAATGTCTCCAATACCCCCCCTTAAGCTATACTCAGGAGGAGTAGAAAACATAAAATGCATAAAAATGTTTGGGCCCCGAAAACTAAGGCCATAGGTCACCCTGTACATAACTGAAACTCAAACAATGCTAAAAAATAAACTAAGTGAGGAAAAGAGGGAAAACCCAGTGGGAAACCCCCCCCCTCAAACTGAACACTGAAAGTATTTGGATCACCCTAATGAACTCACCTCCAACAGTGGACGGAGGTAAGTGAACTTATTTTCTAAAAATCTCTTGGTGAAGATGTCTACAATCTGCTCATCGGTTAGACAGTATTGTAGAATGATGGTCTTGTCATGCACTAGCTCCCTGATATAGTGCATGCGTATCTCTACATGCTTGGTCCTTTTCCTGGTAACTAGATCTATGGATATCTTAATAGAAATTTGATTGTCACAAAAGAGGACAGTGGACAAAGTACTACCAATATCAAACTCTGAAAGAATTCCTTGCAACCAAACTGCTTGGATGCAAGCATTCACCGCTCCTCGATACTCGGCCTCTGGTGGGCCTCTGCTGAAGATAATGCTATGGCGGCCTAATTTTTGCTAGAACACAAAATAGGGACACCACAAAACATGAAAACATATCTGGAATTCAAATTCCGATCAATAGAATCACCCACCCAATCAAAATCTGTGTATCCAACCAACTCTAGCTCGGAGTCTGTAGCATAGTGAATACCGTAGGTCTTGGTTCCCTGAATGTATTGGAGGATCCTCTTGGATTCCTTCCAATGAAGATCATGGGGATGCTGCATGTATATTTATACAACATTCATGGCATAATAGATATCCAGCTGAGAATGAGTCAAGTACAACAAGCTACCAATCAGCTGTCGATAAATAGTGCAGTCCATGGGAGGTGTGTTTTTTCTTTCTTCAAGGCTGATCCCTGAAAGGAAAGGGAATGTTGCAGGCCTACATTCATCCATGTTAAACTTTACTAATAGGTATGATATGTATTTGGACTGAGTGACCATTATTCCATCAGAATTTCGCTCAATTTTGAGCCCCAAAAATTGTTTTAAGAGCCCCAAATCGCTCATTTCGAATGCATTGTGGAGAGCAGTTTTGATGACTGAAATAGAAGCAAATGTGCTACCTGTGATCAGTAAGTCATCAACATAGAAAATAATAATAATCAAATGACCATCATACTACTGTATATACACATTTAGATCTGATCTACACCTTTGGAAGTTTTGCAAGAGAAGGAAGGCATCCATCTTGGAATACCACTCTCTTGGGGCTTGTTTTAACCTATATAGTGACTTCTTTAGCTTGCAAACCAAAGATGGATAAGAGATGTATCCCTAATAATAATTCATTTATATCTCCTCATGAAGATATCCATGCATAAAGGCTGACTTAACATCCATATGATGCACTTCCCAGTGCTTAGATGCTGAAATTTCCAAAACTAGGTGGATGGAGTCCATTTTTGCAACTGGTGCAAAAGTCTCATGGTAGTCCACACCTTGGAACTGGGAGAAACATTTTTCCACCAGAATTGCCTTATATTTGTAGGTGCTACCATCAGGATCAATATTGGTCCAAAACACCCACTTGCATTGAACCAATTTCCTTCCCGGAGGAAGAGAAACTAGCTCCCAAGTAGTGTTTTTCTGAAGAGAATTCATCTCTTCATCCATGGAAACTTTCCATCTCGGATCCTTCTGAGCATGGTAGTAGGAATTTGGGTATGAAATAATCATCAAATAACAAGTTTTCATAGCAAATTATCAGGACAAGAGAGTGCAATACCTTCTCTTTGGAAATCAAACCGGGTTCTCCTTGGATCATCCGAATTTCCAATGTTATCTCCTGCAGAGGCGAGTGTCTGTCGGGCCCATGTTGGGAGATGATTTTGTACTTCAGGTTCTGATTCAGAATCTAATGTTTTCTTTATATTAATATCAGAAATCATAGGATCCAAATCAAGGTCATCACCTTCAATTTCATTATCCAAATATTCAGTAGAATAGGAAGGAAATTCAGCAATTTTCTCGTTCACTAGTTCCACCTCCTAAAGAGGCTCATCGAACTTGACACTCCTTTCGATGATGATATGTTTTGTTTTGATATAAAACATCTTGAAAAATTTTGATTCATTAGGATACCCAATAAATAGACATTCTATGTTTTACGGTTACAAAGCCCTCCTTTTATCAAGTGGAATTCGGGCCCATGCAGTGGACCCAAACACTAGCAGGTTCGACACATCTGGCTTGTGTCCAAAGTATGCTTTGAAAGGGGTCTTACATTTCATGGATTAGTGTGTCACTATGTTCTGAATGCATTCTATAGCATGCATGGATTCAGCCCACAAATTTTCAGCTAACTTCTTTGATTCCAACATACAGGTGGTCATCTCCTTTAGAGACCGATTCTTCCTTTCCGCTACACCATTCTATTGGGGAGTGTAGGGAATTGAATGTTGGACTTGAATACAAATTTGGGAGAATATGTGCAGTAAATCATTATTGACATACTACCTACCATTATCAGATATCAATATCTTTATCTTAAGCCTAGATTCATTCTTGATCAAGGCCTTTAGTTCAGTGAATTTTCACATACTCCAGACTTCTTTTTGAGAAAGAAGGCCCATGTGTACCTAGAAAAATAATCAATAAAAGTCAGAAGATACCTTGATCCATTCATGGATGTGATAGGCATGGTACCACTGATATCATAATGTATCAGCCCCAAGATGCATGTAGCTCGGTTTTCCTTCCCTCGATCAAACTTGTGCTCAGGGTTCTTTCCAACAACACAACCCTTGCAAATTCCAGTGGTTGCCTTGATGATTGGGAGGCCTTCAACTATGGAGTTTTTTTGTAATTGCTGTAAGTATTTGACATTAAGATGGCCAAACCTCTCATGCCACAGTATACTAACTTCATTTCCATGAGTCAGCAGTGCGGTGGGCTTTGCATCCGCCACAAAGTAGGAAAGCTCATAGGCTTTTGCATGATGCTTTGCAAGGCCTTTTGCAACAAGTTTCCAAGATGCAAGTTCCGTTATCTAAAAATAATTAGGGCTGAAGGATACTCCCTTAGGCACTCTTGTATGTGTCATCTAATAGACACTAAGGAGATTTGATGCTAGAGACGATACATACAAAACATTTGGAAAATAGCCATTCTCAAGATCAATCGTACCTTGTCCTTCTGAAATGATGGTGGAGTCATATCCCATGTGGATGGGGATGGATTTTTCAATCTCCAAAGATGAGAAGGAGTCTCTTTCAGCCATCATGTGGTTCGAAGCTCCAGAATCAATCAATAGTGCTTTGGACTTCAAAGTGCTTGCAATGATGGCATGACCTATTTCATGTTGTGGTTCCCGATCTTTCTGATCTCTCCTCCGAAAGATTTCTGAAAGATTGATGTGATTTCTCTCAAGGAGAGAGGTAGCTTCATCAAGCTTCTTCTTCATGCATGCATGTTTAGGGTGGAATCCCTTCCCATAGTATGAACACTTGACTTTTTTCTTTCCATGATGCCCTTTTCCTTTGTTCTTCTTTGAGCTGGAAGACTCATCATGCTGCTAGTTTTCAACTTTAGGCTTATGAGCTTCAAATTTAGTTTTTGGGTTCTTTTGTTGCTTTCCTTTACCCTTCAGATCTTTGGGCCCTGAGAAATGGAGGGCTTGATCACGGGAGGATCTGATGATCCCCATATGGACAAGCTTATCATGTTCACTTGTTAGGGACTCAATGAAGGCATTGAGTGTAGGCATCTTCCATCCAGGGGTTGTGAGCTTCCCTACATGGAATGTAGAGACAAAAACTGAATAATCAGCTCCAAGTTTGGAGAGTATGGTGAGGATGAGCTGATCATCCTCCTTCTCCACTTTGCATTGCTTCAACAATAAGACAATATGCTTGAACTTTGTGAAAAATTCATTCAAGGTCTCGAAATTGGAAGGCTGGAGAGACTTCAATTCATTCTCAAGCTGGTAAACTCTCAAATCATCATGATTTCCATACAAGGTTTCCAATTTCTCCCAAATTTCCTTTGGAGTCTTCAATCCTGAAAGATGGAAAAGAAGATCCTGGGAAATAGAGAGGCACAAGAATCCGAATGCTTCATCCTTATTGTTCAAGAATCTAGCTTTGTCTCTCACAAAAGTAGGCTCTTCTTCAGTGTCCATAGTGACTCTATAGAGTCCTTTGGCACGTAGTTGGATCTCCATGTCTCCTTTCCATGAGTGAAAATTGAACGGAGTCAAGAGTTCTACGGAAGAAGCCATCTGAATCTGCTGGAGCGAATGCTTTCACCTGTTAAAAACCTGAAAATCACAACAAAAAGGGCACTAGAAGGTCAAACATCCTACACATTTTAGGATTTCATCACACCCAGCATAGTCAATCAAGCAAGCTTGATCAACAATTTCCTTACTTGGGGTATTAAGTGGTAAGCCTTGGCTTCTGGTGTAGTGCTGGATTTTTGAGCTATTGCTCAATTTTCATGCAAGATCTGTCAAAAACCTTGTTTTTGAGAGATCTGAGCTTTGTCCTGCTGTAAGATTTGATACCATATTAATCTGTCATAGTAATCTGGGGACTAAAACATAGTCTCATAAGAGATTTCAGACAATAAGACATGAAAAGGGTATAATGGTGCTACAAAATGAGTAGCCGCTCTGTATAATCAATAAAGAATGAGTAATACAATACAATGATCATGCTGCAAGCATGAATGACAAAGCAATTCAAATTCCCGAGGAGGTCATTCGAATTGAATGAGTGAGTCTAGTTTAACTGAATGTAAGCCATAGTCAACACTCAAGTTAACCACTGATCAAAACCCTAATTGACTCAACTAAGCCCTAACTGAAGTCGAAGTGCATTAAATGACTGAGTCTGACTGAAAGTAGCTCAGACACATGTCACTGCAATCCAACCAACAAGTGGTAGCACATCAATGACTCTAATGAACCCCGATGAGGTTAACTGAAGTGTAACTGACCATCAAAAGTGGTTGGAGGCGCCCCTGTTGATTCCAGTTCATTAAATAATCAATAAATAATCAATTTAATGAGGGAAGGCACCTTCACTGCTCTATTTAACTGATTGTAACCATCAGTTAGCAATATGGAGCATTAATGACACTTAGATCACCCCCGGAGTGCTCCAGTTAGCCTCCTCGAATGTAGGAGAAGGCTAAGTTAGACTCCTTGATTGAAGGTAGGCGTGGGTGTGCTCATGCTGATGTCATCTAGTGCTTCTCTGATGGAAATTAAGTCAATAAAACTTAGGATAGTGGTTTAACTAGGTCAAGTTAACCAAAATGAGTGTGTATAGTGGTAAATGTCTCCAACAAATGAAAGGAACAAAGGTATTTTCCAAGATTGATTTGAGGACTGGTTACAATCAGGTAAGAATCAAGGATGAACACATCCATAAGACAACCTTTAGAACAAGGTATGGACATTATGAGTTTGTAGTGGTACCATTCGGTCTCACGAATGCACCAGCAACATTTATGTGCCTTATGAATAGTGTCTTCAGCAGGTGTTTGGACAAATTCATTCTTGTTTTCCTTGATGACATTCTTGTTTATTCTAAGAATGAAGAAGAGCATGAAGACCAGTTGAGACTAACATTGCAATTACTCTGAGAACATCATATGTATGCAAAGTTGAGCAAGTGTGACTTCTATGAAGATAGAATTCAGTACTTGGGTCACATTATTTCAGAAGAGGGTATATCCATGCACCCTGACAAGATTGAAGCTATCAAGAATTAGCCTACTCCAAAGAATGTGATAGAGGTAATATCTTTTATGGGGCTTGCAGGATACTACAGGATATTCATTGAAGGATTCTCCAAGGTTGCACATGCTATCACTTCCTTGCAAAGGAAGGGTATAAAGTTCGAATGGACCTTGAAGTGTGAAGAAAGTTTCCAGTGCTTAAAGTATCTTCTCACCAGTGCACCGGTCTTAAAAGTTGCAGACCCAGAGAAAGATTTTGTGGTATGTACAGATGCATGTGGTCAAGGACTTGGAGGAGTTCTTATGCAAGACAACCACGTGATATGCTATGGATCCCGAAATCTGAAGGAGCATGAGAGGGATTATACCACTCATGATCTGGAACTTACAGCCATAGTACATGCTCTCAAGATGTGGAGGAATTACTTGATGGGAAGAAAATTTGAGTTAAGGACAGACCACTGTGGTCTGAAATATTTGTTTGATCAGCCTACTCTAAATGCTAGGAAAGCTAGATGGATGGAATTTTTATGTGAGTTTGATTTTGAAATCAAGCACATAAAAGGAAAAGAGAACAAGGTAGCTTATGCACTCAACAGGAAGGTACAAGAAATGCATGTGGCATCTATTAGCATTTTCCAATCAGATTTGAGACAACAGATTATTAACCGTAATGTTGAAGATGAAATGTATGCACAGGTAAAGGACAAATTACAGCAACAAAGCCTTGAAAAGAAGTATGAAGGTTATAAGCTAGAAGAGGATGAACTTCTTACTTATAAGAGCAGAATTTACATTCCCAATGTAGGAGATTTAAGGAGGGTTGTTATGGATGAAATCCATCAAACTCCATATTTTGGTCACCCAGGATATTAGAAGACAATTTCTACCGCAAGGAAGAAATACTTTTGGCCAGGCATGAAAAAGGATATGGCTGTATATTTTGAGATGCATGAAGTGTCAGCAAGTGAAGGTTGAACATAAACACCCAGCAGGTTTGTTGCAGCCTTTGCCGGTTCCAAAATGGAAATGGGAAGTGATTTCCATGGACTTTATTACAGGATTGCCGATGACTTGGAGACAACATGATTCCATCATGGTTGTGGTGGAAAAGTTGACAAAGGCATCACATTTTATACCAGTGCAGTCTACGCATAAGACTCATGACATTAATAAGATTTTCATGAAATAAAATTTTAAATTGTATGGATTGCGTAAGGAAATAATCTCTGACAGAGATGTTAAGTTCACTTCTAATTTTTGGAAAGTATTGTTTGCGTACTTGGGAACGAAGTTGAATTTCAGCACTGCCTACCATCCTCGGACCGATGGACAGACCGAGATATTTAACCAAGTGCTGGAAGACATGCTTTGCATGTATGTGATGGACAAACCATCCAATTGGGAAGACTATTTACACTCGGTAGAGTTTTCTTATAACAATGGACAGCAAGCATCCTTGGGGATGAGTCCATATGAAGCTTTGTATGGAAGGAGGTGCAGAATACCAGTAACTTGGGATAACCCAGTGAACAGAGTTGTGATCACTCCAGAATTGCTCAAAAAAATAGAGCAGGAAGTTGTAAAAATCAGACAAAATCTAAAAGCGTCCCAAGACAGAAAGAAAATCTATGCAGATAAGCATAGGGTGAACAGAGAGTTCAGTATTGGGGATCATGTTTACCTCAGGTTGAAGGAAAAGAAAAATTCCTTGAAGCTTGGGAGTTGTGCCAAGTTGTCTCCTAGATATTGTGGGTCATTTGAAATGCTTAAAAGAATAGGACCAGTTGCATATAGACTTGCATTTCCTGCTAGTACTAGGACTCATAATGTTTTTCATGATTCTTTGCTTAAGAAATATGTACATGATCCTAACCATGTAATAAATTGGGTTGTGATGCAGGTGGAACTAGAGGGAGAGTTCCAAATTGAGCCTATGTACATCCTCGTCAGGAAGGTCACAATGCTCTAGAACCAAGAAATAGGATAGGTAAGGGTGCAATGGGATCACTCTAGTCCCAAAGAAGCTACATGGGATATGGAGGATGCAATGCGATTGGTACATTCATTTTTGTTCAATTCTGCAAATTGCTGAGGGCAGTGCCAACAAAGCATTTTTGTTCAATGTTGTAAAGCACTGAGGACAATGTTGTTAAAGGGGGAGGGGAATGTAACACCTCGGTTTTGACCTCGTTTGCATTTAAATAATATGTTGTAAATAATCATGGTGTGGATCTCAAGGCAAAAGCCCCACCATTGATTTAATTTTTTGTTTTGGCGATTAAGATTTAGGTCGATGGTGTTTTTATGCTAGATGAACGTTATAAGTTTGCACATCATGCTAAATTTGCAATTTTTTTATTAAAATCCTACAGCCAGCTATGTCAATGCAACAAAATGAGATGGGGGGCATGATTTTTCCTAGGGATGAGGGGGGGGGATGGGAAGAGCAGGCAAGAATTCGAAATGGGCAGAGCACCCTTTTCTAAAAAATGTTTTTAAAATTTTCTTGGGAAAGAAAACACCAAAAACACCTACCTTTCCCTCATGCAATCACGTTTCACCTTCCCCTCACAATTTGTACTGTGGGGAACATTTTGTAAAGAAATTCTAGCATTCCCGCGGCAAGAGAAACCACTCTGAGTCTTGATCCTTTAGATATTTTCCTGTCTGTTAGCCATTTCCTGAATGTGAATGCCCAGAATCCAATTTGTGTTTTTGAATTGAATGACAATAAAATGATTTCATTTTGGTGATTACGATAGCCAGTCTAGCTTAGGCAATGCTACAAAATTCGTAATTGTTGTGTGTGTGTGTATTCCTTGGCTTTTGTTACTTTTGTTAGTCCAGGAACTAAAATCGTTGCATGTACATCCTCCTTTGACATCTAAACTGATTTGGGGAATGGAAATGTAGTCTGGGATTGATTGATAAACCTAGTGTGTGAAGGAACCTCATAGACCAATCTAGAGGGTTGGTTTTCTTCATTGCATACCCTGAATAGCAATGGAAGGGAAGGCATGGCCTGAGGGACTATGTAGTAGAGAAGGGGATGCTTCCTTGTGTTGGGTGTGTAAATGTTTAGAAGTTAGGATAGATCCAGTGTATGTATCCATAGCTCTAGGATTGAGCTCACTAGCTTAGCAATCAGTCTTTCCACCTCCTTGGCAGCCTGATCAACCCAACTGGAAGGATGGCTTGGCTGGTAGCCTGATAAACCCATATATTGGCTTGGTTGTGTCTCATGTGAATTTTGGCGAAGTGTAAACCACTATTTGTGTAAGCCTGATAAACCCAACTGAAAGGATGGCTTGGCTAGTAGCCTAATAAACCCATATGTTGGCTTGGTTGTGACTTTTATAAACTTTGGCTATGTGTAAATCACTGTCTGTGTAAGCCTGATAAACCCAACTATGTTGGCTTGGCTTATTTTTATTGTATCCTTGGCTATGGGGAATTCTGCTAGTGTTCCTTATTCCTTGGGGAAATCATGCCCATCTCGGGAGTGGCAGTGTTGCTGAGATATTGATGAGCACACTGGCCTATGGTTGGGTGGAACATTGCAGCGACATAGCTGGTTATGGGATAAGATTTTGACAAAGATAAGTATCTCTTTTGTTTAAATCCCTGCAACTGTACTTGTCTATAAATTAATATGAAATGATGAATGCTTGAATGAAATGTGTTGTGTTTCAACTGTATATTTCATGAATGTTGCATCTATGTGTGTAATTACTTCAATGAATTTTTTAAGTTTTTACGAAGTTATGTCGGCCGGATTGGTGATGGCCTGGATGTTGGAAAACAATTTTAGACTTATAAATTTTCATTAGCATATTGAAATTTCACAGATTTAACCTTTCCGCAACTTGCGGGATGCGGGATGTGGGATGTGGGATGCGAAAAAGTTCTTTGGAAATTCCGATCTCCACATTTTTTTCCTTCCGCATTTTCCTTTCCAAAACTTAAGGGATGTGGAATGTGGAAAAGTTATTTTGCAAAATCTACTTTTCACAATTTTCCTTTCCGCAACTTGCGGGATACGGGATGTGGGATGCAGAATGTGGAAATGACTTATGTTAAATTTTGATTTCTGCAACTTTGATCTCCACAACGGCTATTTTGCATGCAGGATGCGGGATGCGGGATATGGGGTGTGAGAGAGAAATTTTGATATGTTTCCAATTCCACAAGCAAAGCTCTCCACACCGTTGATTTTCTGCAGGATGACTCTCAGCTGTTGATCTAATTCCGGATGCGGAACAGACTGTGACCATTGATTTCCACTGCAATTCTTCTCAGTCGTTTGATCTCTCAATGGTTGGGGAAGATAAATATTTAGACGGTCTGGATCAGAAGGTTAGTTGGAGCAATTCTTGCATATGTAGACTTTTAAAGAAAAAAAAGAATCAGGAATCATCATACGAATGCAAAATCAGAGATGGGTAACTTGGGTTTCAGAAGAAAGGGTCACATTCTCTCCTCCGAGGTGGGAGGGGACATGAAAAACGGGGTCAAAACTGGGGTGTTACAAGATAACATTGGGTTAAAATACTTATTTGATCAAAAAACATTAAACGCTCGTCTAACCAAGTGGCTCACATTTCTGAGCGAATATGATTTTGGAATTTAGCGTATAAAAGGGAAGGATAATATTGTAACAAATGCCCTAAGTTGACGGCAACATCAATAACATTTAGTAATTATTAGTAATTATGAGACATAATTAAAAACTTTGCTAAGGGAGGCATCAGCCAATGATGACCAATATAAGAATCGAAGGGAAAAATGTAATCAGAAAAATTTAGGAATACATGAGAATTTATATCAGATTGATGCAGAAGGGTTCTTGCGTTTTAAAAATGGAATTTATGTTCCCAATTAGTACAACGTAAAAAATATTATTTTTAAAGAATTACATGATAATCCTTATGCAGGACACCCTGGGTACCAGAAGTTCATAACAACATTAAAGAAAGATTTTTATTGGCCTAACTTGAAAAGAGAAGCAATTGAATATGTAGCTCGATGTTTTACTTATCAACAAGTAAAGGCCATTCATCAACATCTACATGCCTTATTACAACCTATACCTATAGCTGAGTGGAAGCGGGAAACTATAACTATGGACTTTATCACCAAATTACCAAAGGAAAAAAAAAGACAGAATTATTCTATTATGGTGGTAGTAGATAAATTGAGTAAATTGTTATAGCACATTTCACCACTCTAGGTGAATCACACTTTGTATGGCCTTCCCCTGTCCTGCTGCAGACTCTTTAGGCCCCATGGACCATCTTTTATCCTTTGATGTTTCCTTGATCATCCCTAAAACTATATGAAAAATGATATACACGGATTTTTACCCGATAACCGTGTACATATGCGGGTTTGACCCCTATAACTGCGTACATCGGGATGTGTGCATAATCCAAATCCTTTTGCAGTTTTCCTTGACATGGATCCGACTCATTCGACTCCTGGCCTTCCATATGCCTTGAGATCGCTCGGATTCGACCCTTCACTATCCCTTGTGAAGCTATATAAAGAACCCCTTGGTACATTGAAGGCATATAGAGAGATTGAGAGCAACGAAACTATAGTCCATTGTTGCCGGAATTTGTACTTGAGTCTGCATCCCTTTGTCCCTTAGAGCACTTTTGTGTTCTTCCCAAGCTTGCCTTTTGCTAGTGAGCTTGCTATCGTGAGATGGAGGATTGAGGTGGTGGAGGCCCAAGTGGGGGATTCAGT
>LPNX011000008.1:892325-904713 GCA_001517045.1 Pseudotsuga menziesii
CCAGATGTGCCGTCAGAGGTTGTATCTATCTTGTAATCTCTGATTTATATTAATGGAAATATATTTTCTTGTCCAATGATGTGTATTTGATTAAATATTGTATCCATTGGAATATGTCAAATGCTTTTACATTATTGATTATATATGCTAGAATAGATCTAACACCATGATATATAGTATGTTTGTATTGTTTACTTGTTGTTGAGGAAGTATTATATCAATTCAAGCTGAAGATTGGAAAGCTCAATGGGGATCTACTTCAACCGTCCGGAATAAGGTACGAGGTCTGAACCTTTAGTGTTAGACATTTTATTTCTATTGCATGTTGGGAAAGATTGATTTCTGGAGTCAAAGCTGTCTGTTGTAGTACCCCAAGCCATAGGAATTTCTCTCTGTAACAGAATTGGCGACTCCACTGGGGAGTTCCTAGTAGTTGTCCTTTGGGGGTGATTTTCTCGGCATTCAATGTATTTGAATTGCTCTTGCTCTCTTGTTTCTGTGTTGGGTCTGGGGACATGTATGCCTGGTAGAGTCTGATTGGAGTGAATTTTGTCTCAGCCTATCTATTTGCCTTGTTTTATGCACCTTTTCTTCCTGTATGTGGGTTTTTGATTTACAGTCGCGTATACACGTGGTTTTCTTTGTGATTTCCGCGTATACACGCGGGTTTACTGCAAATAGTCACGTATACCCTGGTTTTTTCCCTTTTGTGGAAGATTATTGGTTGCTGGGTGAATGCTGTTAGTTGCTGAGTCTCCTTTGGCACTACCTGAGTCTGTTTTGACCACTGTTTCTGACCGAAAACATTTTTTTTAGCCTAAATTTTTTTTTAGGAAAGTTCTTGTCATGGCATTTTCGATTTTTTGTTTGAGATTAGTGCATTAGAGTTATTTTACCATAGTGCTTTGCTTGGATGCTGTTTATGTGTGCTTGCAGAGTCTGGGGGTGGTAGAATCATTCTTCTGCTTTTCACATCTCTTATATTTTCAAAAAGTCCAAAAACATTTGCTTATCATAATGCATTGCATTTTGCACTTTGCATTGTACTTGCACTAGATCTAGATTTTCTTTGGAGTACTAGTTAGGACTTCATATAGGAAAAATTTGCATTCATCATTTGAAGAAGAATTGTGCATTTCACGTAGTAGCATACCCTATTTACATGGACACAATGCATTTGCATTGATTTTTACGGTGTGCATTTTACTTCATGTTGCATCATAACACCATTAGTTGCACGACCATATCCTATATTTGAGTAATAAAGCCAACTAAAATCAACGCTAATTAAAATGAATTACACTCTTTTCTTTTCTAGGGTGCACCAACAAGCTTAGGTTTTAGGATCTTGGAATAGTTCATTGTAAGTCAATTCTCCAAGATCACTAAACAACAACATCTAGGTGTCTGTCCAGGGAGTGTGTGAAATCCTTGATATAACCATCGTTCTCAGGATCCTCCTCTCAAACGGGAGTTAAGCACGAGGCAATGTGAGCGGTTATCGATTGGGATGACCCCTAGTCATAACTGAGTATCACCGGAGATATTTCCAGGATTGTATTCATATCTGGGGGCTCTTTCGAGAGTTTCGGGCTTTGCTACCCTGCCCATACGGTCAATCCCGCCTGCAACTGTCCGCCTAAGCTTTGATTATATTGAGGTGACTTTAGTGACCTTACCTAGGATATCGAGGGGGTACTTGTAGAGGTTATTCTGCAGGTGTCCTGGCCAAGTTGGGGTCGGACATCATAGTCGCTTTACGCATTGAAGCTGAGGGCCACAATAATTGGTTACGTACCTCTGCTTGTTGTGTATGGGAGTCTCAGGCCTCCCGTAGGTGAGACATACCTGCTTCATTCAGGAGCTCACTTATCCAGCCCTTGTTTGCTTGCATTTGGATTTAGATTTTATTAGTGATTGCTCTGTGCACGCTAGTTGGCCTAGGGTTTATGTAAATAGAGAGTCTTTGCTATTTTTGTTTTGAGTCATTGTGGATTCGAGTGCGGTTTCGCATTGTTCTCGTCGGTTAGCAGGAATTCCGCCTTCTAATTCTCCTCCTCCTTTGGGAGAGAGACCGACAGTCCAGGTGGACTATGTCACACACTAATTCACACACCATGGAGGATCATTCAGAGACTATTCCTGAGCCACCTCCTCCCATACGTGTTGACGATGGGGAATTTACTCCTACATACGATCCTTCACCTGACCTAGCTGAGTTCGGTCCTGTGATTTCCCTGATAGGATCTTTGCACGATAGACCTACTCACCCTAGGTATGATTCCCCGTTGAAACATTACCGGTATGGAATGCCGGAAGATGTCGAGACTCACTTTGAACCTGCCAGCACTAGCTACGGTAGTTATGCTACGACTGGTTTTCCTATGTAGGATTTGACATTTCATGTCGAATCCGACTTCGAGCCTAGCACTATGCCTGGGGGAAATCCCATTCCTTACCTTGTGGAGAGGTTTGGGAGTACTAGTCACATTACACCTTCCGTCCTAGTGGTGGAAGCTACATCTCATCTCCCTCCTAGGTCTAGGGTTAGCGATCCGATTAGGATACCAGGTCCAAGATGGGTGATGATAGGCGGTAGTACATATATTATTACTCAGATTCCTTCGTCCTCGGTTCCGAGTTCTTCAAATGTACATCCTCCACCTTATTCACGTGGTCCTTCGAGCCGATATATGGCTACGAGTCAGGTCCATACTGTGGTTACTAGGCCGATTGTGTCTCAAGTTCATATACCACCCGCTACTTCGGGAGGCTATATTCACGCTTATAGTGGTCAACTTGTTATGTCCGGGGCATATATACCTACTTCTGGTATGTATGTTCCCCCTTTCGGAGCTTATCTTCCTACCTACGGAGTGTCCCATGGGACATTGCATGCGATGAACTATGGACCCTATTACGGGATGCAGTATGGACAGGTTTCTTCACCTTATGGAGGCGGGTATCAACAACCTGCTTACTCTCCTAATTACGGCTTCGTATCTCCTACTAGTCAAGGTCCACCTTACTATGGTACTTCCACGTCACCCTATACGGGTCAGACAGGAGGAGGACACTATGGCCAAGGCCATGGTGGTTCTCAAACCTATGTGAACCAGGGAGCGGTCCATCGACCCATCATCCTAGGCTCCCTTTCCTTGCGATGCTTAACCTTCCTGACTTATCGATACTTATGAACGATCCCATGGCTCATGACCCAGCTTGGCCGGCTGTCCCTACCAAGATTCCTTCAGACATACCTAAGTTCGAAGGAAAACCGGGAGAGGATCCGAGCGAACACGTTACCACATTTCACCTTTGGTGCTCTTTGAATCCGTTACATCAGGACTCAGTCCGCTTGCGACTTTTTCAACGCACCCTCATGGGGCCTGCTGTGAAATGGTATATAGAGTTAACAAAGGGATCTTTTACCTTGTTCAATGATCTTGCGATGACTTTTCTTAATCACTTCCAGCTACCAGTGCGCTATGATGTTGGTACTGAACTCTTGTCGACATTTCGGCAAGATAAAGCCACACATATTTCTGATCATATTCAGGAGTGGCGTAGATGGAAGAGATTAATTAAAGCTTTTATACCGCCGGAGTTCCTTAAGTCTTTATTGCCATATATCGCGAAGGATGTTTCCACATCCAGAGTGCAGAATGAGGAACAAGCGATCTTTAGGGTGCAGGAACTGGACTTGATTTATGCTCAGTCTGGTTTGTTGTATGAGATTATTCCCAACGCTCCTCATTCCAGTTTCGATCCCAAGGTCAAACTTGGACCACATGCCGATGGCATTGTGGGTTGCGCAAGTGTGAAACCTACGGATTCAGTTGCAAAACAAGTTAGTCAATTGTCTCTCAACCAGTCTGCTTTGGGACAAGCTACGGCTTCGTCTCAACCCACCCAAACGGCGAATGTACTTTTTGTGCAATCGTCGAACTAGAAGGGTAACCAGCAGCCCGGACAGAATAGAAGAAAGGGTAAGAATAATAATCGAAAGGGTGGGAATGGGAATGAGAATGCTACCAATAATGACAAGAACAGTCACAATGCTAGCGAGGACAAGCAAGTGAAACGTAAGGTTAAGTTCCCTTGCAAGCTATGTAAGGATGATCACCTCACTTACTTGTGCCCTCAAATTGATGAAGCTTCGAGACTCTTAGCACAAGGCCCAACTGTGCTAATGAACCCTTTACCACATAACCAGAATATGAACTTGAAGTCCCAGGAGCAATCTAGTGAGAATGGTCCACTAGAGACTAGTGCTCGTGGGTGCATTAACATGGTCCGTGCTACCAAGGTTGTGACTCATGCGAAAGATTATGGATCGTCACAACCCAGCCCAGGCAAAGAACCTGATCCACCAGGAACCCCTTTGCGCATTGAGAAACCTGTGGATAAACCTAAGGCTACACCTCACATTCCTAAGGGGGTACTTAAGCACTCAGGGCATAATCCAAATTCCCGAGCCTCCTTGTACGATGTCTGCATTGGAAGTGCTTCAGAGTTGTCCTTCGCAAAGGAAGGCTTTGCTTTCTGCTCTTGGTGTGAATGCTGATGATTCTTCCTCAATGATCAAATTTGAAACCATAGGACATCAGCCTCGCTTGCCCTACTATGTGTCGCTTTTGGTACACGTAGAATGTCTTAATATGATCGTCAAGCGCACTATGATTGATGAGGGCACTATTGCATCTGTGATGTCTTTGTCCTGTTGGAAGGGTCTTGGTTCTCCTGAGTTGTTGAAATCATTCACTATGTTAACTACTTTTCATGGGAGATCTTTTAAGCCGCATGGCATCCTTCCATCCCTTAAAGTCCGTTTGGGGGGGAAGACCATTGCGATAGAGGTTGAGGTGGTTGATGCACCCCTCGACTACAATCTCTTGCTGGGTAGGAACTGGATGTATAGTATGCAAGCCATTGCTTCTTCCTTGTTCCGCATTGTTTGCTTTCCACATAACGGGAAGATTGTAACAATTGATCAAATGACATTCAAGAATTCCGCTGTTACTGCATATTCAGGAGCTTCGGTCCCGATCATTGAATACTCTCAGCCGACAATTGGGAGTGTGGGTGTAGGCATGTATCCATCCCTCATGGGAAGCTTTACTTGTCCTGCACCGGTCCTCATGATAGGATCTTGTTCGGATAAGGCTTCAACTTCTATGACCTCGGTGTCTTTTCGCACGACTCATATGGAAGATCCTTGGATTCTTCCTACACTGAGTATTTCGAGTGAGCCTGTCAAGACCAACATGCCGCTTCCTGCAGCCATGATAGCTTATGAAGCCAATCTTAAGAATGTTGCAGAGCCTCATTCTTCCTCTTCGCGTACAGAAGAGGAAGACCCCTATGTGCTATCGGCATGGGCAGTACAGTATTCTCATGCCCACGACTACCTTGATACGGTTTTCCCTTCAGATGAAGCGATCATCGAGACTATGTCGGGCGTTGAGCCACCATGGGAGGAACTTCATCATAGATCATATTTCCTTCCATCACTTGACCATTTGGAGCATGAGGATTATAGGGAGATTCTTAGTTAGAGAGTTGGTAGTCCCATGGTTCCATTAAGCTCTCCTGGTCAGATGGCTGATGGAAACATGGCGAACATATCTTCCATGATTTCTATCAACATCTCTCAAAATCCTGGCACCATTGAGAATGTCTATATTGGGGCAGAATGTTCCCTTGCTGAGATTCTCAAATATACCGAGCTATTCAAGGAATTCCATGATGTTTTTGCTTGGTCTTATGATGAGATGCCAGGTATTGACCCTCGAATTGTCGAACATGAGATTAAGACTTACCCCAACGCTAAGCCTGTTCGACAACATTTACGCGCCGTGAATCCTTGGAAAGCACCCACCATTAAGGCAGAGATAGAGAAGCTGTTGAAAGCCGGTTTCATCTATCCCGTTCCCTTGATGGAGTGGGTTTCAAACCCCGTTTTGGTGGATAAGAAGCAGGGAGCGATCCGAATATGCACTAATTTCCATGATTTGAATCGTGCCTGTCCTAAGGATAACTTCCCCACACCATTTATAGATCATATTTTGGATGAGTGTGCAGGTAGCGAGGTGTTCTCCTTCATGGACGACTTTTTCGGGTATAATCAGATCCAGATTAAACCTGAGGACCAACACAAGACTGCATTTATTTGTCCTTGGGGAACGTTTTCATATCGGAAAATGCCTTTCGGCCTTAAAAATGCCGGAGCTACATTTCAGCGGGCAATGACCTTGATTTTCCACGATCTCAAGTCTATTATTGAAGTATTTTTGGATGACCTCACTGCTCATTCTTGTATGAGAATGCGTCATCCCTATCCCTTGAGATTGGTCTTTGAAAGATGCCGGCACTATTCGGTTCAATTAAATCCTCATAAGAGCATATTTTGTGTGAAGTCAGGTCATTTACTAGGATTCATCGTTTCAAAGGAGGGCATAAGAGTCGATCCCTTAAAGGTTGAGGCAATACTTCATTTGTCTCCCCCGAAGAACATTCATCATCTTCAGTGTTTGCAAGGTATGGAAAACTTCTTACGAAGATTTGTTGTCAAATTTTCCAATTTGACTAGAGGCTTCATGCGTCTCTTGAATAAGGATACTCCCTTTGAATGGGATGAGCGAGCCTAGGAGTCCTTCGATGCACTTAAGTAAGCCCTAGCATCGGCCCCGGTTATTAGTCCTTCGGATTATAGCCGTGATTTCCTATTATATGTGGCCGTGTCTTTAGAGACGATTGGTATGGTGTTGGTTCAAGAGGATGAGGAGCTCCAAGAGCATGTCATATATTATCTGAGCCGAGACCTTATTGACGCAGAGATTCGTTATTCACATGTCGAGAAGCTTGCTTTAGCGACCGTACATGCGGTTCAGCATTTGACACATTATATTCTCCTTCGCCAGACCTTGGTTGTGGCCCATGTCAATCCGTTTTAGTTCGTCCTCACACGAAGGATCATTGGGGGAAATTTTAATAAATGGATTGTCATTCTGTAAGAGTTTGATCTCGAATTTGTTTCAGCAAAGTCGAAGAAGTCGTTAATTTTTGCAGAGCTTATATCGGATTTCCCGAGCGAGGCCAAGGAGTTGGTTTGTGAAGATACATTTGTCGATGAACACATCTTCTTAATCTCAATGTCTGACCCATGGTATGGAGATATCATAGTATATTTGCAAACACAGAGGACCCCTACTCACCTCTCGCGAGATGAACGACGACGATTACGTCACGTCTCTAAGAACTACCTTATAGTGGAAAATACTTTGTACCGCCGTGGGGTAGATTCCATTTTATGATTTTGTTTAATTTATGAGGAGGCTAAGGTTGTGCTGAATGATTGCCACAGAGGGGCGTGTGGTGGTCATTTATCTGGGCTTTCTACAGCTCAAAATATTTTGAGAGCGGGTTATTTCTGGCCATCGATCTTTAAAGATTGTGTTGATGCGGTCAAGAGGTGCCACCCTTGCCAGGTGTTCACATGAAATATGAGCTCGAAGCCTGCCCCATTACATCCCATTATCACCGCCGGTCCCTTCACCAAGTGGGGGCTCGATTTTATGGATTACAACCCAGCTTCGGCTGGGGGGCACCATCATATTATAGTGGCTGTGGATTATTTCATGAAATGGGCTGAGGCAATGCCTACAGTAAAATCCGACGGTGAGACAGCCGCTCACTTCATATTCAACCAAATCATTACTCAGTTCGGGATTTCGAAAGAGCTTGTCATTGACCATGGCTCGCACTTTCAGAACTATATGATGGAAGGGTTGGCATCCAAGTTAGGGTATAAGCAAGAGCACTCTTCTTCTTACTACCCCCAAGCAAATGGACAGGTTGAAGTGGTGAATAAATCACTTAAGTCCATTCTCCAACGAACCATTGCACAGAGAAAGACGAATTGGCATATTATGTTATACCCTGCTTTGTGGGCATATCGAACCGCGGTTAAGACTACCACTGGTTTTTCTCCATATCAGCTTGTGCATGGAGTGGAGTCGATATTTCCGGTTGAATGTGAGATTCCTTCGTTGAAGCTAGCTGTGGGACTCTTACCAGACACTTCACCTTTGGAGGAGCGTTTGGTCCACCTCGAGCAACTTGATGAGCAACGTCGAGATGCCTTAGTGGCTCTAGAGGTTAATAAACGTCGCATTAAGGTCCAATACGACAAGTCTATTCATCCAAGAGTGTTTAGTGAAGGAGACTTGGTCCTTTTGTGGGATCAATCGAAAGAACCCTTGGGGGCAAGAAAATTTAATCCTATGTGGTGTGGTCCTTACGTGGTCAAGCGTGTCTTAGAGAAGGGTGCCTATGAGTTAGTCAATTACGAAGGAATAGCTTTGGCAGAGCCTAGAAATGGGCTCTATTTCAAAAAATACTATGCATGATCTTTAGTCAAGGCTGCTTGTTGTTTATTAGTGTACAGCTTTGCATAGTTAGGTATTTTTCTTATCATGATCAGGTTTGTGATTAGTTTTCATTTCTTTTGGTAGATGTCAATGGAATCTTCCACCTACATAGGATTCACGGATGGTGCAAGCCGTCACACTCAGCACTGAGCCTCTGCTGCTTGGGTGATTTATACTCCTATGGGTCAGGTACTGTCTTCAGGAGGTGTATGTCTACGGCCATCTTCCAGTATTGTTGCTGAATATAGCACCATTATCGAGCTTCTACGAGATGCCATTTCACATGGCGTTCTATCTCTTGAAGTACATCTTGATTCAGATTTAGTAGTGTCACAGCTCAATGGTTTGTACCATGTTAGAGATCCGACGTTATTGAGAAGATTCTTACGGGTGAGATTGTTAGAACGGCAATTTGACAGTATCACATATATACACATTCCAAGAAATGATAATCAAGTTGCTAACTCATATGCTAACTATGTGTTAGATTGGCATTTGTTTCATTCATAATAAATTAATCAAAAACATTTTTACACATGTAAATAAATAAACTGGTCACCATAAAACCTTTTATATATATAAAAAATGTGGTAATACATAGTGTCATATACAAAGCTTCCATCATATAATACACAGTCGTACAAAACATATACACTCCCAGGTATCTAATCCTGTGGAGGGGGAGGGTTGTGATCATGATACGTCACTACGGCTCTAGCTAGTCGCTAGAATAAACGCACCCATGCGGGTGGCACACCCACCACCTGTCGCTGCATGGCCTCAGGAAAGTCCTCGACTTGTACCATGGCAACTCTATGATTCAGTCGCACGAAGTTGGTATGAATGCTCTCGAGCATTCACTCCGCATCCACACTGGTGATGTCATCCCCTCTTCCCCTCCATCTATGACGTGGGAATCTCTCTGGTCGCCGTGGTCCCACATCTGCACGTGAATAGTAGATGTCACTATGTGTTGTCACGCCAAAACATGTCTTTTTGATTCCACATAATCAAAGAAAATACAAAAAAATTAAATAACTCAAAAAAATTTTAACAAAAAAAGAGTGAGAGTCAAGATTCGGTACCTGTCTCTCCATATGCCGATCCTGGTGGCAATGGCATGTTCGGATCCCCCCAAAAATCTATCCCTCCATAGGGGTAGTCATCTATGGCAACAATCTGTCATCGCCACCATGGAAAGAAGTCAGTTGGATATGGATTGGCCACCCTACCACCCCCCAGTCTGTGTATAGTATCTTCCCAATGCCGTTGGGCCGGATCTCGAACCCCGTGAAGAGGAACATCCACTCTAGGGCTCAATCCTGGAACACGGTCGAAGAAAAACATGCTTAGAATGCTGCTGAACCTGAATTTCCATATCTTTCCTACCTTACACTCACTAAGCTGGTGTTTCATGTTACTCAGTAGTGTAGTATTCCAGTCGTATATGGTCAGTCTCATACACTCCACCGCATAGAACATCAGTGGTTGCGAGGCCTGATGGAGTGAGGCTAAGCCTGCTATCCTGCCCAGCGTTAGTAGTATGGCCTTTAGGCCCAGCACCTGTATAGCATTGGTGGGGACTTGACTTCCCACCTTCTCAGTATCTAGGTAGCAGTACATAGCTACGTACTCATCGATAGTAAGCCCATCGCCTGGCCCACCTCAGGAATGAAGGTTCACTACCTCCCCTCGTCTAGATAGACCTGTGATAAAGTATATGTCTTCCACCTCTATGGTGAGAGACATCCCATCTATCTGGAAGGACTCTAAGTCTGGATCCCAATAGTCTACCAGCATCTCTAGCAGTCTTGGTTTGGCCCTCAGACCACCAAGACACCAAAACTTGTAGAGTCTGCATGCTCGAAGAGCTTGTTGAGCCATCATGTCAGCCCTTATAGCTTCCTCTAATTCACCATGCTCGCTCTCTCTCCATTCTAGCACCATCCTGCAAGAGAAACTGCCACATTGTCCATTAGATTCTTATAAATTCACTTGCGTGGCGTCATACGCGACTGTTTTGCAAATAGCCGCGTATGTACGCGGTTTCTAGCCTCTTTTCCATGTATAGCCAGCCCTATACGCGAAAAAAGCTTCGATATCCACGTGGGCTGTAGCGCTTATGTAGAGATGGCCTAAACAACCTCATTTCACCATGAAAATCAACAAAAATTATATTAAAATGCATGAGGAGAGCATGAGTAAATACCTGGAAGAAACGGTTGTGAATTCCGCCGGCTAGATCTCCTGGAATTTACAGTTGAGAATCAAAGCCGCAATGGGTAAAAGTTTCAAATGATTTATATTTTTTACTATTTATAGAAATTTTTTCAAATATTTGAAAATTTTTACCCCCTTTCCTATAGTTTTGACAGTTTCTAACCATTTTGGACCGTTTCTGACATAATTTGTGATGTAGAAGACCATTTCAGTGCCATTTCAGCCATTGGATTGACCCATTCGTACTGATCTCAAGTATAACGTCTACACTGGCATATAGGTTAGGTTCACCACTGTTTTCATTTTGCATGACCTTATGACCATGTCACCATGACCTTAGGTATGAACCCACTCTATTATGTCACGGAACCTTCTTACTGCTTTAGAAGTGGCATAATACGAGTGGTAGAGCTTCACCTTACATGGGTACCCTAGTTAGCCCCTTATTTGCATTTGGTGCCCATGCCGACTTTTTCTCCTTTAGGGTGTGGGAGTCCGTTGTATAGTACTGCCATGACATTTCGCAAGAGCCTCATACTCCTCTTGATCTTATGCTGGCTTGTTTCCCTCCTGAATCCCCCTATGTCAAGTTGTGAATGCATTATCATGAGCTTTTCCTGCATTATTGAGCTTTATGCCAGCTCCCCTGACATTGCATTTTAGCCATATAGCCTGAGCTTATCTCATGTCTAGCCATGTAGAGCCATTTTTTATATCCTTCGCAATTTGATTCCCTTTTACCAAGAGGGGATTTTCCCCTGAGTGTCGATATCCTACACATGTATCCTTGCATTGAGCATAGGTATGTTCCACTGCTTGAAACTAGTTTGTTTTCCCTTATTACACTTGTCTCCTCCTAGTTTGTAACTATAAAGCTAGTTTATTCTTTTTTCAAGCTTTTCAAATAACTGAAAAAGTCCAAAAAAAAATTAAAAAACCAAAAATCCGGACAAGGAAATATGTTATGTTTGGTAGCTGTCAAGTCATGTCACCTTCGAACATAGCACTGTATATCACATCCATTGGTTGGGTTATAGTTTGACTTTAGGAGCTGTACTCGTTTATCTGATTTTATCTCCACCGACTGGTTAAGCTTCCAGTCCCTATGGAGCCTCTGTTGATGCCTCCCGTGTCACAGAGATGTCCCAGTTTGTATATCGAGTCTATGCTGCCTTCATTCAGTCACCATATGCCGTTATGCTCTTGTTTGAAGGAAGTTGAAACCTGTGTCGGACATTCCTCAGTTATCTTGACTTTGCATGTCGGCCATTCCTGGTACAGTTATTGGTTCGTGCACCTTATGATCGAGTCCTTCCACATTAGACAGCTTTGATGAATACCTTGTGTTGGATGATGGGGGATGCCTTAATGCCCTCCTTCCAGTGGATTTCATCCCATCGACTTTAGATCATTTATTCTGGGATTGGAATCTAGAGTCCTTTTGAGTGCCTTGAGACTTTGCAGTCATCAGTGGCAGGTTCTCTCGCCATCGACAGTTTCTTGGGAATACATCAATGTCCCCTAATCGATGGATTCTCTCAAGTGTTCGACCTCAACACATCTATTCACACTTGTTAGTTTGTACTCTAGTACCTTGATTCCCATTTTCATTATCGGTGGGTAATCTTGCGTCTATTAACGGTATACATCAATGACCGGTAATCAGATGATGGACTACTATGTTCGACCTCGACACCTCTATTCGCATAGTAGGACATGTACTCGTAGTGGTTTGT
>LPNX011000048.1:7346-18437 GCA_001517045.1 Pseudotsuga menziesii
TAAAAACATTAGGTAACAAACAAATCTTAAAATTATAAATTATAAATTATAAATGAACTTTGAATATTCTCAAAATTTTATGATTATTGCACTTACTTGTTGTCGCAAGTCACTCAGAAACAAGTTTCGACAAGAGGGGTTGCCACTTCTAAGGTATAAGACCATTTCATGTATTCTCTTTAACTTTTTTTAAGCACATGTTTTCATGTATTTTCAATGCTCTCACAAGTTTGTTGTAGAAAAATGCTAACCTTTTGCATATTTAAAGATGAACAAATGACATGCAGAAATAATTTTCAGACTCGTAGAAAATTATCAAAAAATGTTCCATTGAAAGCTCGAAGGAGTTGAGTTTTTCCTTGTGTATGTCATGACATTTTCCACAAAAGAGACTTTTCAGAAACAAATTACGCCATGTCATGATTACTTATCATTCTCCTTCCAATCCTAATTCGCCATCCATGTTAGAGTCTATTGTTTCCCTGCCTTATATATCATGACTTCCCCCCTGTATACCTTTTCTGATTCACACACATTTTCCTCATTTTCAGTTTATCTTTTACCTTTTGAAGAAAACCATTCAGTTCCGTTTCCATGGCTACATTTTCTTTATTACCCCTACCATAAAAAACTGTTTGACCCTCATATCTTTTCATCTATAGTCCTTCCACTCATTATGTACAACTGGTGTTGACTGATGTCGGATTCCTTAAGGCACACCTTTCAACAAGTCTTTCCCCATCGAACTGAGCACCTTATCTGGGATAGAGACTATAGTTCATTTTCAGTACCTCGAGGATTGCATGCCTTAATGGCAAGTTCTCTCACTAACAATCATGGGAATACATCAATGTCCCTTGATCGTTAGATCTTGCAAGTGGCTCAACATCATTTCCACAAATAATTTTAAGGGAAAAATTTAGGCCATGGGCTATTTTTAGCGGTTTTTCTCCCAAAAATAATTAGACATTTTGCATTTTTTGAAGCCCCGTTTCGCCCCAATTTTGATGGGGTAAACGTTTTTCACCCTAAAAATGGCCAATTTATTATATAAATGATATAAAATCCTTGGAAATTAAAACATTTTTTGAAAAATATCACCAAACATTTTATAGTTGGTGTTTTAAGAATTGGTAAGATTTGCCAACATTTATACACTTTTAAATAAGTATGGCTCCTTAAAATCATCCCTGATCAACTCCTTTATTCACACTTTGCATGATGTATTAGGTACCTTTGCACTCATTGATATCAATGGTGAGATTGCCTCGCATTGGTTAACGACATTCATAAATGGTCGATAATCCAATGACTTCTTTCCATGTTTGACATCGACACATTTATTCGCATGGTAAGAATTTTTCCATCAGGTTTGGTAGCAGGCGAAGCCTATATACTTTTCATGACACCATCAATAGTTTTACAGCATCATACTTCAACCATATCAGAGTACCACAGCTCCACTTTCATCTCTCATCTTCTACTTCATCCAACCAAGCAGCAATTTAGGTCCTTCACATTCGGCAGTAGCATCCACATTCCTATTGTATAGTTCATCAACTTTTTGGGTAAGTGGAGGTATGTTGTTTTCTAAATCTTTAGCCATGTAATTCCTTAAGTGCTAGAAAATGAATGAATTTCAAAAATTCCCTCGCCACATTCCCTTTCTCCTTTTCATAAACCTAATACATCTTAAGTTGGGGGGGGGGACTATTCATTACCATTTTACATATTCATCATCTCATTTACCCTTAGCCAACATGTCTTTCCCAAACTATGCTATATATATTGGCATGATTCATAATATGAATAAAAGGCTTTCTAATCTACATTGATAGTTCATAATTTCTAATGTGTAAATCTTATGTATTGTAGCAAAAATACAAGTAAAGCAATCGAATGTTGTTAACACAAGAACCAACATTTGTTATACTTATGACAGTCACACAAGAACCAACCATAAGAGAAAAAATTGTTGCCACTCATGCATTTCCAATCATGGAATGATTTACTCTTACATATTGTCATCATGTAAAGCCTAGCTACAAATCCAAAAGTTTTAAAGAGAATCAATGCATAGTTGCATGAGGTCATGCAAACAGTCAAGTTGGGGGGAATGTTGAGCCGCAAAAAGACCTCATTTTATTCATCATTTCACATACTATTTATCACCTTATTCCATTATAACCTTCCATTAAAACCATTAATATTCACCACTTTCATAATAAATATGGGTTTATATTACCATTTTCCAAATCATTTATTTTTGAGTATTTTGAGTGAATTTGTGGTTAATTATTGAGAAAAATGACATATTTTCATTATACTTTAAGGATGGATGAGTTTGGTGATGATTAAAGGTGTATTTGAAGACTTTATGAAGCTAAAAAGTGACCACCTAGCCTCAGATTCAAGTTTCATCTTCTAGATGTGAGCTAAACTCAAGGAAAAGATCATGGAGATGTGGAGAAAATATCTCATCCCATATTTGTTGAGAATTTAAAGGGATGAGTTGTATATTTGTTGAGGATTTGAAGGGATGAGTTGTAGATTTGTTGAGGATTTTGAGGGATAAGTTGAGAGACTAGTGGATCTGTAATTATGATCAATTATCTTCAATTCATGTATAAATAGGAGGGTTCTCTCCTCATTTTGGTTAGAGGCCTCTCTAGTGGTTTGGAAGTAGAGAATAGTTCAGAGTAGTCATAGAATAGATTCTTGATTTTCCTATAATGGAGATGATGATTAATGCACATCCTTTGATTCTCCCATGTTAATATAGATTTTCTGTAGTTTTTTTTTCATGAGTTGTTAATGTAGATTTCGAGTTATGTTTTGCTTATGCATTTTCAGTATTGATTTTATGTGAGCTCACAATTTAATGTTATTTGATTTATACCAGTTTATTTCATGCAATTTCCTGCTTTTCTAGATTAGGTTTATTTTCATGTCATTTCTTGCTTTTTCAAGTTTAATTCAATTTCAGTTACATGTATTTCTTATTTTAGTCATCTATAATATTAGATTAAGTTCAGCGACACTCTGCCCCTACATATACTTTGTATGTACCTTACAAGTTTGCGCTCTCTTCGGGTTGACAATTAAATCGTTGGATATATATATATGTTATAAAATTGTTCAATATTTTCCTGAACAATAATTTACTTTAAGTTATGTTCGAATTCAATCTAAGGTTGAATTCATTCCTTAATTGTAATCAATCAAAGGTTGAATTCAATATATGGTTGAATTTATTCCAAGGCTGATTATAATCCAACTTAGACTTCAATCCAAGTTTAAATTCAATCCATAGTTTACTTTTAAGCAAGGTCGACTTCAATCCAACATTTACTTCAATCAATGTTCGAATTCAATCAAAGGTTGAAATCAATCCATGGGTGAATTCAATCTAAGTTTGACTTAAACACTTACTTTAGTCCAATGTCGACTTCAATCCAAGGTTGACTTTGAACCATGGTTGATTTCAATCCACAACCACACTTTTAAAAGTTATTGATTGAATTTCAATCAAGGTTGACTTCCATTGGTAGTTGACTTATAAGCAAGATTGAATTCAATCAATAGATGAATTTTATCCAAGGTTGAGTTTAATCCATGGTTGAATTCAATCCATAAATAACTTCTAAGGAAGGTTGAATTCAATCCAAGGTTGACTTTAATCCATGGTTGGCTTCAATCCAACATTGACTTTAATCCATGGTTGAATTTAATCCATAGTTGAAATTTAATCAATATTGAATTTAATCCAAGGTTGACTTCAATCCAATGGTGACTTCAATCCAAGGTTGACATCAATCCATAGTTGACTTCAATATAAGATTAACTCCAAGGTTGACTTCAATCCATGGCTGACTTAAATCAAGTGTTAACTTCAATACATGTTTACTTAAATTCAAGATTGACTTCAATCGATAGTTGACTTCAATCCAACAATGACTTCAATCGGATGTTGAATTCAATCCAAGGATGACTTCAATCTATGGGTGACTTCAATCCATGATTAACTTAAAGGTTGAATTCAATTCAAGGTTTACGTTAATCCATGGTTGAATTTAGTCTAAGGTTGACTTCAGTACATTAATAATATTAATATTAATGACTTAAATTCATGTTTGACTTCAATTAATGGTTGATTCTAAAGTATGGTTGACTTCAATCCTCAACCTCATTTGTAAAAGTGGGTGACTGACTTTGAGCGATCATTGAATCTATCCATAGATGAATTTTAAGAAAGGTTGGTCCTTCAATACATAGTTGACTTTTAAGTAGTGTTGAATTTGAACAATAGTTGACCATTTTCTAATCATAGCTGACTTTACAACTACGTCATTGTCATAACATTATTTAATGCATCATGGTTGGATATGGTTGCATTATAGTTATTTGGTTTACTTTGATTAATCATAGTTGATTATGTCTAACCATGCTCGATGATATCTCATTATCTAAGCATGGTTGAATTTAATCCATAATTAACTTTAATCCATAGTTAACTTTTAAACAAAGGGTAACTTTGAACAATGGTTGACTATTGTTTATGCATTTTTTACTTTACACAAAGTTTGACTATAGTAAACTATGGTTCAGCATTATTTAGGCATGGTTGACATAAATCCATGGTTGAATTCAATCAAACGGTGACTTTAGGGTACGTAAGATAACGATAGTCTCATTTTACACATTAAATGGAACATAACTCAAAAATAGACATGTTTCATCTTACATGGGCATTTTGACACACCTACACAATAAATCTTATTTCTAGTGAAAAAATATGAAAAGTAGACAATTGAATCACCTTTTTATTTTTCTAACATTGAGATTTTATTTTTTAGTAGATGATAAGCTATATGTCCATGTTAGTGGATCCTTTGAGTGCTTACATGATGGAATGAATATACAAAAATTAGGAAACATGTAGATAACAAATAGTATTAGCACAACACTATTTTTCCAAAATAAAATTAGTACTTTTAAATATTTTTTAAAACTATCTAAGTGAGAAGACCTCAAAATTATTATGCATAGTGTTAATCCTTATTTTCAATATCTCAATGTAATTGTGATAGATTGGATTTTTTTAGAGCATTTAGAGGTCAATGTTTAGTAGTGCAACGTATTTGTTTTATGAAATTGTTGAAAAAATAAAAATTTATGTCTTAAACATGATCATTTTTCTAATAATCTAGTTGTATCTGAAAGGTCCACAAACTTTTTTCACTCACCCTTCAATCCAATGTTGACTTAAATCCATGGTTTAATTAAATATAAGGTTAACTTCAATCCATGAGTGACTTCAATCCACGATTGACTTTATGGTTGACTTCAATCCAAGGTTGTCATAAAGGTTGAATTCAATACAATGTTGACTTCAATATAAGGTTGAGTTAAATCCAATGGTTGGCCTCAATCCATTAATAATAATAATATTAATGACTTCAATCTACTGTTGAGTTCAATCCGTAGTTTACTTTAATAGATGGTTGAATTCAATCAAAGGTTGATTTTAAGCCATGGTTAACTTGAATCCACAACCAAATTTTTAAAAGTGGTTAATTGACTTTGAACCATGGTTGACTTCACTCTATATATCAATTTTAAGCATGATTGACTTCAATACATAGTTGAATTTTAAGTAGGGATAACTTTGAACCATAGTTTAATTAGAACCACATTTTACCATTGTTTAGTCATGGTTGACGTTAGAGAATCACCATTGTCAATATTATTTAATGGATCACGGGTGGCTATAGTTGCAACACAATTATTTGGTGTATGTTGGTTAACCATGGTTAAATATGTCTAACCATGGTTGATGATATCTCATTTTCTAACCATGGTTGATTTTATCCCATATTTGAATTTTAAACCAAGGTTGACTTTAAACCAATGTTTAGTATAGTTTAGGCATTATTGACTTTAAATAAAATTTAATTATAGTAAACTATGTTTGACCATTGTTTAGGCATGTTTACAATGTTATCTTCAATGGAAAGTGTTAACACCATATCTATCTTGTAAAGGAAGTAGGTTCTAGGCTCTAGCTTCTATTGAGATGCATTATTTCCAATTAGAAGATTTAGTTCTAGGATAAAATGTTAAATGGATTGATATGATCAATGGACTAGTTAATGCTACAAGGGATTTTAGTAGTGAAGAATCAGGGTTTGATAATTTATTAGTGTATATGTGAAAATATCCTCGAACTTGAGATCTAAATTAATAAGTTAAATGATGCTACAAACTTGCAAATGATATGTCTTTTCCAACTAGCAACCAAGATTTGTGACAGCAGAACGTTTTAGCGTTTAGTTATATTTGAAACAAGGTACACATGAGGCTAAAACTAGGGAAGATCTAGGAATTTCACTTATTAATCTGAAGTTTTCAACCCTGCAAATCAACCTTTTAATTATGTTTTAGACCAGATTTAATCAGCGCTACAGAGTAGGTTTCTAGAAGGTAATTCCCAACCACAAACTAGGGAAAACATGCCATGCGATTTGATGTTTTACGGATGAGTTTAATACATGTAAATGACAGAAATTTTCAGATCTTATAAAACATAAAATGAAATATGAATTAATATTTAAAATGGCATAAAAGCTATGATTAGTGCCGAACAAATCCAAGTTAGGCAGATGGGGTCAATTGAGGATCTCATGGAGGCTTTAGTGATTAAAGAGTAGATAGGGTTGAATGGTTCAAACCCAATTTGCTCCTTAATAACTAGATCCACTTCAGAAATATTCAATAGGAAAATCCTAAGCTAGACATTAGATATTTGTCAAACAAGATCCACGAGGTGGAAATGTCACCGCTATTCCTAAAAATTATTACTACAAGACAAATGTTATATAATCGCAATATACCTCTATTTCAACCCCACAAATATTCCAATGCCAAACCAATAAATCTATCATAATACACTTGTAATATAACCAAGGTTCGCCCAACAAGTCATAGGACACTTAACCAACAAAAAAAATAAAAATAAAAATCAGCTAATGTTGTCTAGAAAGTGTTTTCTTGGCGTAATTCCACCAATAGATGTGGTTCTGGAGTCACATTCCACATGTCCTGCGAAGGAAATCAACAATCAATCTATCCAACACACATTTTCCACCATAATATCAACTCACATTTAAATGCTATATTACAATATCGTTGCCTCACTCATGTGGAAACGTGTGTTGGTATTTGACAAGATTTCTTTAACCATTGTATTAAAACAAAAACAACACACAAATTTTAAAGTTTAATACAAATATATTAAATACGCATATAAATGGGTTTTTACTGGAAATGTGTGGACACTGTTAATGCCACCATCCTGTCAAACAATATAAAGCAAAAAACATAGGAAAGAGTCATGGTGTCTTACTATATGAATAAAATGTCATTAAATACTCTGGATAAATCTTTGTTATCTATGAATGTTACCTTTCAAGCAAATGATATTTAGATATCGAAATATTTGTTCTAACATAATGCACTTTGAGGAGCTCATGGAATGCTTTTGTAGTGCACATATAAATACATTTTTGTTGACTTATAAAAAAAACTAAAGAAAATTTTTAGGGGAGGAAGTTCAGGGATGAACCTGCAGAGCTATGAGCATGGGCTTGTTGTGAGAATCATTGCATATGATGTTTCCATCTTTATTCGTTCTCCCATTGCATATTCCACATAGAATTGGGGATGTCGATGGGTTTTTCTTGGCCCCTTTTCTATTATTTATTTCTCAGCATTTCTCCTAACAGTCCTTACAAACTCAGGGACTGAGATCTTTTCCACAGAATCCTCCAATTGCAAAGTTAAATTCAAACCATTAAGAAGCAAAACCCTGAACATGAATTTGTTTTATTCATGTTTAGGATTAGGTTTCTTCTTAGGAAGCACTCCAAGGTAGCCCTCATTGCTGCTTATTTTCCTCCTGGTAGAAGATTCTTCCATCTTGGACACAAGAAATGGAAAACCGCAGAGGGAATATTGTGTTCTTCTATCGCAACACTTTCCTACACTTAGAATTTTCAAGAATTGATGCATGCAACGGGATTTCCTTATTTTATACAGAGATTGGTATGGCTAGGGTCGATGTCTCACTAATTACTCAAAGCAATTATACATGTACAATGTAAGAAAAGCTCCGGTATTCCACAATTGCTACAAAGCTCCGCTTAGTAGCCTCAAAACCACTCTGAGAAAACAAAAACAGTTTGCTATAGAACATTCGAGATTTAAAACCCAATAATTCAAGTCCAGGAGGTTCTATCAAGCTTGTATGTGACCGAACACCAGGATATGTAGTGCACCCATAAAGACAATTGTAATTGATGTTGAGCAAATTCTCCTTGGAGAGATATTCCGAGAGACTAATACTATCAGGTTATGTGCACTTCTGCTGAAATCTCCAAGGACACTATTTATTCATCAATTTCTCTGCAAAAAGAGGAAAAACCATGTACCATTGTCATTAGAATTACTTAGTGCAAAAGAACCTCATGATAGCGGGTAACCAAGGGAAAGCTACATATAGTCAACTTTAGTAGTTAAACGTAGGAAAAACCTATCCAAAATGTGAGCACGGTGCACTGCAGAATATGTGAACATAACACTTGTACTACTTACTACACTGCTGCCAAGAATGCAATGGAAAAATGAGGCAAGAAATCTAAAACCCAGGGAAAAGCAGGGAATGGTACAACAAGAACACAACAAAGACAGATAAGTATGATATTTTTATGTTTGTATACAAACATTGGATATGAAGCATGATGAAGAGGCTAGAAATGAAAATAGAAAAGTTATATTATATGAAAGGTAGAAGCAAGTCATATAAAATATTAATGCCGAGGGAGAATGTAGGCAATGCAAGAACCCTTACCTTATCAATCGCCTTTCGCCAGGTCCATTGGCCCATATCACTTGCAAAGATTTGTCCTAATAAATGGAAAACCACTGTGTTAACAGGAAATTAAATTTATAAATTAAATAAATAATCCATTCCTAGACCTATACACAAGTGGTCATTTTGCTAGGCATGGAAGATATCAAAATACTCAATGAAATAAAAAATGGGCATACAATTAAATCAGCTAATGCTGTCTGGAAAGTGTGTTCTTGGGGTAATTCCACCAAGATATGTGGTTCTGGAGTCACATCCCAAATGATTTGCGAAGGAAATCAACAATCAATCTATCGAGCACACATTTTCCACCAAAATATCAACTCCCATTTAAATGCTATATTACAATACCGTTGCCTCACTAATGTGGAAAATTGTGTTTGTATTTGACAATATTTATTTAACCATTGTATTAAAACGAAAACAACACACAAATTTTAAATTTTAAGACATAAATACATTAAATACACATATAAACAGGTTTTTGCTGGACATGTGTGGACACTGTTAATACCACCATCATGTCAAACAATAAAAAAAAAAAAATAGAGGAAAGATTCATGTTGTCTTACTATATGAATAAAATGTCACTAAATACTCCGGATAAATCTTTTTTATCTATGAAATGTTAACTTTCTAGTAAGTAATATCCTGCACGGGTGTGGCTCGTTGGTGGTTCAATTGTTATGAAGTCACTTGTTGTAAATTTGAGTTCACGAGATCAAATCCCACCCGAGTTTACTTGTGTCCCATGTCTTGCAAAGGGTGTGGGGAATCTAGGGATATAGTGGTAGCAGGAATGGATCCCTGGACCCCGTGTCACGCGAGTACCAGTCGAGCTCCAATTGTCGATTCCCCTAGTTACAAAAAAAAAAGAAAAAAATAACTTTCCAGTAAATAATATTTAGATATGGAAATATTTGTTCTAACAGACTCGACTGTGAGGAGCTCATGGAATTCTTTTGTAGCGTACATATCAATACATTGTTTTTTACTTATAAGAGAATACTTCAATTTCTTGCTGCTCTAAGACTCACCCCATCAACATGCATTCTACAACCATGTGTATATATTTCATATAAAGAGAGAGGAAGAGAGATACCTTTACGAAATAGTGCAAGCCCTTGAGATAGATAAGGGGGTGAAAGAGGGTGCATCTTCGAAACAAGAGATATTCTCCTCGTCACAAAACCATAGGATTGATGAATTAGTTGAGGCATTCATTGCCACAGTATTCAGAACCAAATCCACCTATACTCTCCAACGATCATAATGCAAAGAGCCACCCTGCAAGCATTATCAAAATATAAATAGAGTTTTAGTAAATAGAAATTTCAATTACCTGCAAGGAAATACAAAAAAATTAAATACACATGAACTGAAAGGAAATATATTGTATAAAAACAACTTTGCAAATTTAACAATACAATTTTTTGGTCATAATTTATTATGCATTCTTTAAAATATTTCATTTTAAAGTTTGGTGTATGGTGATTAATTTCAAATTTAACAATAAGAAGAACTATGAACCCTGACCGAGAAAAAGAAACCACAGTGGGAAGATGAAAACAGGACCCATCTCAAAGGAAGCATAACACGACAAGCACAGACATTAAAGCCACTGAGAATTGAGTTTTACTCACGGCCGCCATGGGAGCTTGCTGGGCAGCCCAAAGGGCCAACGAAAAAGTCGGAGCAAGAATAAGACAAGGGTTAGGGTTGATGGTTATATATATGACTGTTGTATGTCTAAGAGTTTACCATGTGGCTGCAATCATAAAACTCATGCAGTGGGTGGACTCTCCATAGTTCCCTGCGACCAACTCATAATCAATTATTTACCAAATGATTTAATAAACTACATAGGACTATATTGTATGCCTAGTGATCATATCATAAAATATATGCTTACACGTATAGTACTTAGCTCATCATTGGCATGGAGATGCAAAATTATATTAACATTGACCTAGCACACAATTATAATCTATAGTCTCGTGACCCGAAAATCCTTGCATAAAATATTGGTAAACAATGCTATGAGATTTTGCTAGTAAATATCATGGGAATTATATTTCTATGTTGTAAGTTTATGCTAGTGATTATCGTGGGGAGATGTTAACAGTTTATGTTAACAATTATCATTGGAATATATATATATA
>LPNX011000048.1:29280-87016 GCA_001517045.1 Pseudotsuga menziesii
TAATAATTAAATCCAAATATGAAATTGTTTATCATATAAATAGTCTAGTTAATTGTGTAAGAAAAACTATCTAGTAGTTACAGTTTCTCTTACAATGTGGGCATGCATTTTTACAACAACATTCAAGTTGAGAACATTGCATAGCATCGTTTTTAGTAGGTTCATAAACGTTTTGCAAGTTCAACATTGTTAAAAAATTATATGTTTAATAACAAATAGTTTATGCAAGATTATAAGTCTTATGGAAACTATCAAAGCGAATGATAGCAAACAATGAAGTTGGGAAAGTGTAATATAGGAACATTGCTATGAACTCTTTTACATAGTTCAAGTCAATGAGATCTTATTTTGGAGTTTGGTTGTTTCTCATTACAACCATAATTACATTGGTAAAATGGTTTTATGTTTATACCAAAATACTGGGGTGAATGTAAGATAGAATTTTGACTTAATATGAAAAACACCAACCTTGGAAGTCGTTTGTAGACAGAACTTAATGCAAGAAAAGTATTATAGAAATGCTAGGATATGCATATTTATCAAGAAGATAAGATGAAATGTTCAGAGCCCAAGAAAGTAGTTTACTATCACTACGTACTCTAAAGGAATAAACACAATCATCTGAACTACGTCTAAAAGAACAACTGAAGAAAACAAGCTATTTTTACCTCACGGAAGTTGTATGGATTACAACAGCTTATTTACTAAGCTTATTATTTTCCAAATAGAAATATTGCTGGATGCTTTATGAAATAAAGGACGTTACTCGATCATTCATACCTATAACCCTGTAAGAACAAGTAATCCTTCTGCATTAGCATAAATGCTAAGTAAGCCCCAGATTACAAAGTTAGATTCCACCTACTTGCCATAATAGAACTCATCAGTAAACTAAAAGCAGAATTAATGCGCAAGTTAAACTTAATATTGTTTCAAGAAGGAAACTACTAAGTTAACATAATTGAGTTTATGCAAAACTAATCTATTAGCTGTTTCTTTTATTGCTAACCGTTAGCTGTTAGTAAACCGCAGTCTCAATATTTTATGTTATTTCAAAATTTTAATTTTTTGTGAAAATTTGGGGTTTTGACAAGATCAGTGAATGGAGACATCTACATGATAGGGGGAGAAACTAGTTGAGTAAAAAATTAAGGATTCCTCCTAACACCCTTTCCAAGGACTAATCTGACAATTCAATATGATCCAAGGAAATAGTAAAAAAGAAAATACAACTTTTTTGGCCCTGTGAAGCCTCATGTTCTTAGATTTGTGCACATGAAGAATCAAGACTTATGGACCTAGTCCGGTGTCTTAAAAGAGGAAGATCCAAACTGAGTATTTTGGTAGTTCCATAAAGTGCATTCTTTATAGAAGTGAATAATCACTCATAACCATTCTATTATAATGTTGGAGAAGCTCAGAACAATTTAGTGAATACCAAAGTAAAGATCTTGTCATCACATCATCATCATCATCATCATCATCGTCATCTCCCTCTTCCTAATCAACATCTACGGTCGATCTGCAGAAAGTGGTAGGGGCTATGAAGATCTACGGTCGGAAAAAGATGTTGGGTAGATCAACGGGTAAGAATCATTCTACGATCATAAGTTTCTCACTTGCTCATATGAAAAAGGGTTAGTAGAATGTTAAAGTTCTCAAGGTTGAGCTGTCCCAATGAAGGTAGTTTAGAGATAAATGGTTGATATTGATCTCCACAAATCAAGCTTTGCAGTTTGATAGTGTTGATCTCCCCTATTATGTCTCCCCTCCTCACTTTCCACACCTTTTGACTTGAGTCCCATTCTTCTTCCTCCTCTTCCTTCTGTGGGCTCTCTGATCTGCGCCTCAAGCGCCCTTGAAACAAAGAATGGTCATTCAAAAGTCTTCGGACATAATAGAGACTATCAACAATCCACCTAAAATTGGGGCTTTTGTTTGATCACTTTGAATTGAGCATCTCGGGAGGACATGATTCAATTCTAAAAATAGTTGTTGAATTTAGGGTTGATAAAAAAGTTGTTTCCTGAAAGCATTAGGTTTACATTCTCGGGTTTTTCTTTTTGGTAGGTGCACCGAAGGATACTTTTTCAATATGTTTAAATAATAATTATATGCACCAAGTTTTGAAAAGAGAAATGAGAATCCCTATCAATCCCTCTCATTTGACATCTAGATGTTAGTAGACTCAAGACCAAAGTTTGAAAGATAAATTTTCAAGTCTTCTAATACTGAGGTTTATTATGGTGAAGAAGATGCTTAGGGATTAGGTGGAGTTTGACATTAAATGGCTAGTTACTCATGAACTGCGTCCATATGGACAAACATATCAATTAGCTTTGTGATGGTATTTGTAAAAAAAAAATTCCAGTAATGGAAATTTGGATCCTAAAAAACTTATTTAGCTGGAAAGATAATAATACAATGCTTTTAATAGCATGTATAAAAGTTCATTTCAAAACAGGTAAGGTAAAATGTCATGGAAATGTTATTCTTCTATTTTTTTAATTTTATGTTGTTTATTGAAACCATTGGTTATGGCAATGATCAATTGGTCACAACAAGGATCAACAATTTTAAATCTCCCAGGGATGTACAATGTTAGAAGTACACTAGTTTTAGGTGGATATGTTGGCACTGGACAAAGATCCTTTTTTTAGTTTGTTATTAATGTTAGGGATTTGATGCATGATCTCTTTTGGCCTTGTAACATAAGATTTCTAATAGTGGAGCTCTTCTCAAAACAATTCCAGACATAAATAATCCTTAGTAACCCATGAGCTTACTTTCACCCATAATTTCATATTATGCATTCAGATAAGGTTGCGAGTAGTTCTCAACTACTCTAATCACTTTAGCGTGATAGAAAACAAACATTTCCCTTCAAAAAATAAATAGGACAAAGAACATGCAATACAAAAAACCAATACTCCTAATGGTTATGGCTATGTTCACATTAACAAAACAAGTGCATCAATCTCTTTCTAAAAGGGATTTTCCCCAATCTCATCTTCTATCACCGTTACATGTTCTTCATTCTCAACCTTTATTTTAGTCTCTCCTCATCTATACTAACTCTTGAGTAATCCCCATATAAATAATATGGAAGTGATAAATCATATGTATATGGTTTACCTCACTAATTCCATGTAAATGTTGAATCACTTGGGATTTCTTCTTATTGTCATTTTTTATCTATACAGTGTCTTTAATAAATAATGAATTTTTTTTTAACACTTAAATTTTAAAATGAAAATAATGATTTAGTTTTAAATTTCAACATTGAAGGGTTCAATTTCTCACAGCCCTTCAAAGTAAAATGAGACCTGCCCTTCAAATTTGATCCCTAGTGACTCTGGAGCCATTTAACCTAGTAAAGGTGGTGTCCTGGTCAGGTCTGGTACAAAAAGGATGTCCTCATGTATGAGCTGACCAATAATCATATCCATCAACGCCATTTGTGACATGCCTTAGGTGAATATCATGTCCAAAGCATCACCGATTCACTATCCTTCCCGATTTCAGATATTCGGCACGTGGCTTGCATAGAAAACAATGGGAGATCATGAAGTTCAGATATTTGAAGCGGCAAACTTGGCCTCTGCACGAAGCAAAGGGATGCAACTAGATGAAACCATTTCGAACACCATGATCAGTGTAAGTGAAAAGGAAAAGAATGTCACATCCAAACACCACGATCCATGTGGACAGCAATGCAGCATATTCAAAGGAGGCGACATGACTGGATTCTCAGCAGAAAATAGAGATCCCTACCCACATGTCCACTCGCTCTGCCATTATGTTGACCAGTCATCTCTGTATCCATCTTCATATTCATCACCCTATATAAACACTGCCTTCCCAGGCCGATTAAGATGCATAAGATGAATCAGTAATTAGAGACAATGCTCGAAGTGTTATTCTGCTTAGAGATTATGAGAATTTTGAAAGAGTTGAAATGGCGATATGCTTTCAAAATCTTGTCAGTCTCGGGGTGTTGATGGTTGGTGAGCTTGATTCCACGCTCATATGTCACCCTGGTTTTTCACACCAGGAAAGTACCAACCATTGGGGCCTAGATGTGAAGCACTTTGAATGTTTTTGGATAGTTGTACCTCCGGCTATGCGGTGCCTAGGTTTTCATATCCTAGCAGTGTATCCCTAGAAACCCTCGAAGAAATCATGGCTTCCAAAGTCCTGGTACATGGTGACTATTTTCAGCAGCAACCAGTAGGAGTGAATGCTCATCGTAGAGTGGTGGGTGTACAAACTCTTCATCACATCATTTGTGAGCTCCAGTTGCCAACATTTTCTGAGGTGGTGAGGAGTTGGAAGACACCCCCCAATGTATGACCTATAATAGAAAACGCACCATGGGAGGTGGGGAGTACAAAGTTGCCCTTCTCTAATTCCCCTCATACAACAATATTACCAGGATAGAGGGGGGTTGTAGAAAAGCCAAAGCATAGAAAGGATATAGAATCCTTTTTCAGTTTGGAAACCATGCAGAAAGGTTCCTTTGATCACAAAATTACACACACCCAGGGAAGTGTTTCCGCCTTTCACACACCTGGGTCACGTAGCAGAAATCTTCAAGCTACTTGGTGTGTCCTTGGGGGCAAGTCTCGAGTCAAGGCTGTCACCTTATTCTTGACTCCTCCTTTTAGGCTCAACTCCTAACGAAGCCAAGGGGGGTAGACCCTATTAAGTTACTAAGGATAATTACTTAGTATAGTGATGTTAAACTGAATGAGTTACTTAGAATTTTGAAATTTAACTATAGACAATCGAAGATGACAAGATACAAAAATGAACACACAAAAGCATAATGCTGAGACATAATATATATATATATATATAAAGCAAGAAAATAACCAGTGCCTTAGAATGGAGTTAAAAAAAAAGATCAATGTACTTGCATGTGCTTGGAGTGAATGTTTTGCGATTGCCTCTTGGTACTTTTTAAGTTAAATTTGAGGTGTGAGTTGATTAAAATTAGGTGAAGGGGTGGACTCTAGATATACCCGAGAGTACTTGGAGTATGTCCAAAACTAAACCTTCATGGCTACCCGCAAGGAATATGTGGGCTGAATGGAGTCCCTACGGCTATTTTTCATAACGCACCCGTTAGAGTGTGACAGAGATCGGTGCCCCGAGGTCACTTTTCAGAAGTTCCCGCTTCCTTTGGGTATTTTGCCACCGTAAAGGTTTGATCTAGGTGTTGGATTTTCACTCGATGGTTTGTAAATTTGGGAGAGTGAGTCGTAATTATTCTAGTCACTCAAGTGCTTTTGATACAGCTTGACTGATTGGATGAACCGCAGCCAAGTGCAGAGCATACACACCATAGTCTTGTCAATTTTAGTAAATTTTAAACTGGGTGTTCTTGTTTAAAAGAAAACCCTCCAGGAACCTCTTTCGATCCAAGTGGATCTCAATCGGGGAATCAAGGAGGGGTTAATTTTATAATAGCTGAAAAACAAATGATAGAAAAGAAAACAGATACACAATTCTAGTTTTCTAATTAGTCCTACCATGAATCTCTTTCCCCTTTCGGGTCAATCAGGAAGTCGTGGGGTAAGTATTAAGATTACTTTGAAATATAAAATATAGAATATGAAATTGATAATGAAATAAAGTATACTACCCTGCATATTATATCAATTCTAGTTTGAAAAGGGATGAACAAAAAGCAATAAAAAAGACACCGACGCAAATCCCCCCAGGGGGGGATGGGGAATGGGCTCAAAAGAGCCTATTCAAAAATTATTTTTATTAACAGCGGTTAAAATATCAGAGAACTAATATATAATTCTTCTTTATCCTTATACTGAGTGAAATCAAGAGCTTACAAAGTGCGAAAATTAAAGGTTTTAGTCAATTGGGAGACCCCTGGGGGGATTTGAATGCTCCTAAGGCCACCTTCGAGCAGCAGCTTCCTTTATTTTCTGTAAAAAATTATAAAAAACAGCAAGAATATTAGACTAAAATATTCCCAAAATAAATCTGAAATCACCTTTGGGTCAGCTTACTTTTAACCAAAAAACTAAGTTAAGACTAGTTAAAAGTGGTAAAAAGGAACCAAGGAAAGCAAGATTTCCTTGGGATCTTGGATTTCCTTTTGGGCAGCCAATAAGATGTGAAATTTTATTGTAGAATATGAAATTTTAACGTACAGCAAACAGAAATCAAATGCATGCAAGCTACAAATTTTCCTTAAAATTACATGCAAAAAAGGACGATTTCCCTAAAGCTAGATCTAGAACGCTTATGAAACCTTTTGAGAGAAAGATATAGACTATGGGATTTGAGAGGATATATATATGTTGAAATTTCTTTTAAGATGATGGATCTAAACAAAATCAAAGCTATGGACAAAGTAACCGGGTAAAAGAGTTGATTTTTCTAAGAAATGAGAAGAAGAAGAGAGAAGGTCGGCTCGTTGCTTGAATGGAGCAAGCTGAAAGGAAGCCCTTTTGTGGAGTGCTAAGGGATAGAGTCTTGATCTTGTTGGATAAGGAATGGCGTCAATCTTGATCAACACCTTCATCCAATTAGGAACCTGTAACTAGACAACACAAGCCTGCACAACACCTCGTGAGATCTGGATATAGATGTATAAAGCAACAAAAATGAAAGATCATGAAAAAATAATCTTATTTAAGCATGTAACTGAAATTCTTGAGCATACATTACATGGATAAACAAGATCAAGCAATCTAACTTGCCTAGTTTACACCCTTACTTGATTCAACCGAATCCTTGAAGCCAGAACACGAAAGCAGCACAGAACAGGGAAAGAAATTGCAATTACCACATTAGCAACATAATGCTGAGAATCCACACAATCAAATGCACTACACAATATAGCCTCCAAATATTCTTTATTCACAAATGATGATCAATACACAATTACAATAGCAAGCCCTTCAATCCAGCTCTTACTAGCTTGGAAGAGGCTGTTGTGCTTGGATATATACAAAAAACAGGAGATCCATCCCACGGGGGGTGCAAATCCCAAGTAGATAGACCAAATATGCTAATGGAGAGTCCATCAATGCATGATCTGTGTCTAACTGAGCCAGATCTAAGTCTCACTGAGTGCAATTGTCAATCGGAGAGATGATCTGACTGACACCTCAACCTGTTGACTGAAGCATCCACCAAAACTCATCCAGATGAGCCAAAACACGTTTAGCAGAGAAGGAGGGTGAAATTCCCCATAAAGGATGTTGAAGATCAACTCTAGATCTGATTTGATCACCTCCTTCAATCAAGGATTTGTCAGATCCAGTCAATCTGATTCATATATGACTGATTTCAATCAAATCAGCTGAGAATCCATTGATTTATGATTTTGGATTTGCTCCATTATTCATCAATTTATTAATTAAAATCATCAATAATTGATTTTTGGGGCTTTTTGACCTAAGTGATGGAAAATCACTCAAAACTAGGAAATAGTGGGTCCATGATTTTACATGGTGCTCTTAGCTTGAAAATGAGCACCTACATGACTGAAACTGATTATTTGGCCCACTTTTATTACAAAATCAAATTTTCCAATTAAACTATTAAAAAATAGCCGAAGTTTTGGAAAAATTAAATTTTTAATAAAAAACACTGAAAAAACTAAAAAATTGAAAAAACCTAGGGGGCTTAGACATGTTCATATGACTCGATCGTGATGTCTAGCATGCTTATACATTGACACATTGTCTCTAATAACCTCAATAGGCATAAATGCCAAGCCAACCACCCCAACTTTGGAGGCATGGAGTGAAAAACTCAGAAATTATCAGTCGTTTATTCAACAACCAATAATAACCAAGGGAAAAAACACCCTGGGCTGATCGGATTGACAAATAAAGTCTAAGAGACCGAGTCTTTTATAGACACTATCATGCTAGAACATTTATTACAATTCCCCCATGGCGTATCAACATGTGATATAGTACAACAAGCACTTCCCAAAAGTACTTCCAAAGGTCTTCTGAAGTCTGAACAAGTTATCCTTGTCCAGTTCACTGAGATCACTTGATAAAAAACCACTAAGTACAACTTAGGTGGTAACAAGAAGGACACATTGCTGATTTGATAGACAGACAAGGGGTCGATCCCAGTCAGCAGTGAGTCATCAGAAACATCCTTAATGATGTTTTCATGACCTGCAAGCTCAGAAACATAAGCGACGTGCTGCCATCCAAACCGAGCACGCACATTAGCTCCATATATAATGTATGTTTTAATATATGCAAATTGTGGCAGTAGTACCACGCTCTAAGTTGTTATTAGTTGATTATGATTGTAAATAGTTTCATGTCTTGTTTCGAGGATTAGCCTCGGGGATTGAGATAGTATAAATTGCTCCCCGCAGAGGGGAGAAGGGTTGGGAATTTTCAAGAGTAGAGGCTCTCCATTGTAATGTGTTTCAATATTTCCAGATATATATCAATAAAATTGCATAAGAATGATAATCATTTCATGGCAGAGATTCCTCTATCATATTTTTCTTCAATAAGTAACTTCATTATGTGAATTTCTATCCTATTTTTCATTCTAGTTTGTATTTTCTTTTCATGTTGGAGCATTAGTGTATATGGTCCAGAATTCATCTTGTATGCTCTGGGCCCATTGTTCAATCATTTTCAAACATTTTCTTCTAAATTCATGCAGAATTCACCTTGGTTAGGTGCTCTACATGATGGATTGTTTTCTCCTATATGCTAAGAGAATTGGTCTAAGCAGCCTTAAGAGAATTGGTCCCAAGAGCCTTAAGAGAATGCCTGACACAATTCATGGTATGAGAAGAATTCCCACACCATGGTAGCATCCTATAGCTAGTTGGTTTGGATACCTATTCATGTTTGAGTTTTCTTTAATCTTTCTTGAGGAGAAAGATACAGGCCTGCCAAAATAGGGTTTTGCACCAGTGGATGCAAAAATGGTTAAGTATCCTCAAAAAGATGCGTGCCCTAAATTATGGATTAGAGAAAATGCCCATAGCACATAGGGGTTTTGTAGATTGGTCTTCGGCCTACCTGACCATGTCTTCAAATTGTCTTGGAAGTGGATGAAGAAAAATTTATGGAACTGCCAAAAGCGTGTTTTAGGCAGATTAGACCAAATTGAGTTAAATCTACCCAAGTGGCCTTAAGGAAATTCCCTCCATGCCTCATAGGATGGTGTGAAAAATGTATTGAGAATGTGACTCTCTAGAGTGTTGTATGGATCATACAACCATTTCACTTGCCTCACCAAACTACAACATATATTTAAGGAAGAATTGGTTCCAATAGCCTTAATCAAAATTGGTTCCAGCAGCCTTAAGAGAATGCCCACAACAATTCATGGTTTCAAAAGAATTCCCACACCAGTGTATTGGCCTATGGCTAGTTGGTTTAGATACCTATTCATGATTTGATTTTGCTTTAATCTTTCTTGAGTAAAAAGATATAGGCCTGCCAAAATAGGGTGTTTCACCGGTGGATGCAAAAATGGCTAAGTAGCCTCAGAAAGATGCCTGCCCTAAATTATGTGTTAGAGTAAATTCCCGTAGCACATTTGGGTCTTGTAAATTAGTCTTCGGCTTACCTGACCATGTCTTCATATTGTTTTGTAAATGGCTGAATAAAAATTTATGGACCTGCCAAAAGGGTAATTTGGCAGATTAGTCCAAATTGAGAAATTTGTCCAAGTATGGAATTGGTGTTAAATCTTCCCAAGTGACCTTAAGCAAATGCCCACCATGCCTCATAGGATGATGTGAAAAATGTATTGAGATTGTGAGTCTCTAGAGTGTTGTATGGAGCATACAACCATGTCACTTTCCTCACAAGAGAGTCTCTAAGGAGGACAATGTCAACCTGCCAACTTTGTGAAACTTTGGAAATTGACTAAGTATGAAAAAGTAGTCAAAAATACTCTAAGAGAATGCCTACCATAATTCATGGTTTGAATAGAATGCCTGGACCACCATATCAGGCTATATCTTGTTGAATTGGTTATCTAAACATGGTCTCAGTTTGCCTTAATCCTTTATGAGGAGAAAGTTATAAGTCTGCAAAATAGGGTTTCAGGATAAACCTTGGAGAAATCCTTGGACATTGGTAAGTGTTGGAAAACTGGTCTAGGTGGCATTTTTATCCATAAAATTTGATAAATTTATTTTCACAAGGACAACCCTTGGCGGGCATTTCCAAACGACCTCTCAAAATCCTGTTCTCAACACTTAGGCAATTTCCTTATGTTTCTCAATATGCAAAATAGTATTTTTCCTACTTTTGGAAGATTGATGTTTTTCATATGTGACCATTGTAATTCCGCCTGAAAGTATGGATGGATATCCATTTCAACAAAGAAAAAATCCATGCCAATTGATGAACCTATTGACATACACCCAACATCTCACAGGCATTTAAAAGTGGTCTTCCAAACTGCTTATTTACAATTAAACAAATCTCTTCAAACCCTAAGTCACCAAGCTGATTTTATTTTTTTCATTAAAATTGGAGAGTGAGACATCCAAAATGTGAGGAATATCATACTAACTCAACCATGCCAATATTCTCTCCTGCAACCTCATCGTCTAACCTCGGTGGGCATTTTACTGGGATAGTGCAAATGAAGGTGAGAGGCACTTTTGGTAGATTGATATCTTCCTCCTCAGAGCCTCTTTGGGAAATCTAAAACCATGGCTGGATGCACCAAACAACATAGTAGAACCAATCCCTTTCATATATTTTTTCTATTTATCCTATGAGCCTATAACGTTGGTAATAGAAATTCACCTAACAATCTACAAAATTCAAAAGAATAAGTCAATGTAAACAATATTAATCATCAATATCACATCCATACTTTACAAATTAGATAACAAAAGAAATATAGGAAAAAAGTCAACTCTTTATTTACATGTGAACATGCAGACATAAATAATTAACAAATTACATACCTTAGTATATGTGTGAGACAGGTGTTTGATAAACCATTCAAAACATTCAAGTTCACTAACAACATTATAGAAGATAGAATATTTGTTTTTGAGCCTTGATAAAGAGGTTGATGTGACTTCTCGAGTAGAGGATCAACATCATGATTATCATCCTGGTTGTCCTCATCCATTGGAGCAAATGTGTCTTGGATCAATCTATGTATCTCATCTTCCTGATTTGTATGACTAACACTATCTCCATCCATATCATCATTAAGAACTTGATGAGCTTCAATATTCTGATCTATATGTTTGTCACCCTGTAAATGAGTATTTTTTCTAGTACTTGGCAAATAACTCTCTGGAAGGAAACATTTTGGGGGCATTGTGTATATATTTACAAACAACGTAGTGAAATTAGTGCATATAGAACATATAATAAAACTAAAATAGATTTTATTGAAATTCATGACATGATGACTACTACATAGAATACATTAAAAATTGAGTAACCTCTTACCAAGGGACGATATTCATAACCCCCTTCGGTGAGCCCCTCCTCCCTAAAATTTATTTTATTTGTCATTATTAAAATTCTTCTTCTTTGCAAGCCCCTGCAATAAGAGCAAGGGCAATAAAATTTTCCATCTCCCCTCACCTCTAATGCTGCTCTAAACTGAGCAAGTTTCCTTTCATTTTCATTCATAGTGAAAAATCCTTGTAGTGACAAGTCGTTGTCTTACCTACACCATACCAAATAGTAACTTGTCAAATACATTAGATATAAGTGTATTTCTAAATGCAGTATATTATATACCAATTTCTGTAAAGAAAAAAATGAATATTGTGATGAATAGGATTGTCATTCATGACAACATCAATGACAATCATTTTGGAAAAATATGGTAATTTGGTGAAAAATGGGAAAATGACCAAGTATGGAGAAATTAGTAAAACTTTCCTTGGAGAAATGCACACCTTAATTTATAGGAGAATGTAAATGCCTGTACCCCATGGGGGTCCTGTAGATTGTTGTTTTTCCTATGTGACCGTGTCTTTTGTTTGTCCTAAAAGTGCACGAGGGAGAAGTTATGGACCTACCAAAACAGGGGTTTGTGCCAGAGCAAGCAAAATGGCTAATTAGGCTCAGAAATATGTCTGCCCTAAATTATGGGTTAGAGTAAATTCGTGTAGCACATGGGGGTCTTGTAGTGTGTTGGTTTTTATACCTAACCATGGTATTATTTCTCATTAAGCATGTATGAAGACAAAGTTATGAATTTTGCAAAATGAGGTTTCAGAATAAATTTTGGAGAAAGTACTGAAAATGACCAAGTGTTGGAAAATTGGATCAGGTAGCCTTAAGAAAATGCTTGCCACAAATTGTGTGTTGAAGAAAATGCGTGCACCATATGGGGGTATTTTAGATTGATATTTTTCCTACCTGACCATGTCTTCAGATAGTCTTTGAAGTAGCTGAGGAAGAAGTTATGAACCTACCAAAATAGTGTTTTAGGCAGATTGAACCACACTAAGAAAATTGTCCAAGTGTTCGAAAAAATGGCTCATATGGCCTTGGGAAAATGCCCGCCATACCTTATAGGTGTATGATAAAAATTATCTGAAGCTATCATCCTAGAGCTTATTGAAGACGATATCTCACCATGGTCTCAGTTCTCAATGAATATGTTGATGACAAAGATAATGGTCCACCAAAATAGAGTTTCAGGTTGTTTTGCACTATTCCAGTACTTGCAAAACTACCTCAATGGCCTTAGCGAAATGCCCACCCTATCTCATAGGATGATGAGAAAAATAATATGAAAGTGCTAGGATATATCTTGTTGATGGGTGCATTTAACCATGGTCTCATTTATCATGTGGCGTGTTTTATGACAAAGGTATAAATCTGCCAAAAGTAAGAAAAACATTATTTTGCATTTTAAGAACACAAGAAAATTGAGCAAGTGTTAGATTCAGGAAATTGAAAAGGCATTTTGAAATGCCCGCAAGGAGGGGTTATTTTGATGATAAAACTCATCAAGTAGCATAGGCATGTTCCTTGGTGAATTGAATATCCATCCATACCTTCAGGTTGTCTTATGATGTTCTCATATGCAAAATATCAATCTGCCAAAAATAGGAAAAGTAATATTTTGCATAGTGAGAACAAAAGAAATTTGACTATGTTAAAAACAGGAGTTTGAGAGGTCAGTTGGAAATGCCCGCCAAGGGCTGTCTTTGTGCAAGTAAATTTATCAAATGTCATGGATCCATTCTTTGGTACGTTTTCCATCTATTCATGACTTCAAATCTCCATAGAGTGTTCACACGTGTGAAATACGAGTCTGCCAAAATGGGAAGAAATAGGTTTTGATGTTCAAAAGAAGTTGAGAAGCTATTTTGAAATGCTTGCCAGAGTCTATGTGTGTGTCAACAGATTTATCTTGTGATATGGTCTTGTTCATTGTTGAAATTGATATCTAGCCATGCTTGTAGGTTTTCTTATGGTGATCACATGAGGGAGAAATCAATCTTCCAAAGTAGAAGAAAAGTTGTTTTTACAAGTTAAAAACAATTTTGTCTAAGTGTTAAACTAAACAGTTTGGAAGCCTCTTTTCAAACGATCTCTAGATAATGTGTGTGTATCAAAAAGTTCAAAATGTGACATGGATTTGATCCTTGTTCAGGTGGCTATCCAGCGATACTTTCAGTTTGCATTATGATGGTCATATATGCAAAAGATGGACTTGCAAAGTTAGTGAAAAATAATAAACAAAGTTTATTAAATAAGAAGCTATAGGAATGTATTTAGAAAAATAAACAAAAATTTAATAAAAAGAATTAAGACAAAGTTTTGAAGAGACACATCTTACTATTGGAGAGATGCAATGTTTAGAAAAAGTTTTAATTGATTCTTTTGTTAAAACATTAAATAAAAAACAGAGATTCGAAGAGGTGTCTAAGCATGATGACATGGCAAGGTGTAATTGGAACAAGACATGAAGTACAGAGATGACTAGGGACATGCATAATGACATTGAAAAGCAAGCATGAGAAGCATGGAACATCTAGAGAGTCAAATGACCCATTATGTGGTCATTTGAAGATGATTTGGGCAAGACAAAGATGTTGGTGGAAAGATGACAAGGAGATGGTGACTAGACAATAGACAAGAAAACTCGATGACAGAGATGGCTGCGGGCATGATAAAATAGTGGACAAGGGAAATATTGTGGGCATCTCCAGAAGATCATGCAGGCATGCTCAATGAGGAAAATTGCAGGCATGATAGAAACTATTGTGTGCATCTTCTCAGAACCACCTACGGGAATCCCTTATGGCCACCTGTGGCCATTCTGGTGTGAGTTGCGGGCATCTAAATACATCACCTACTGGCACCTTGAAGATGGAAAATGTGGGCATACTTATTGGAAGATAAAAGACACCCATATGGGCAGTTGAAGAAGGGTATGCAGGAATAAGAGAAGGCCAAGTCTTGGCATAAAAATAAAATTAAAATGATGATGATGTCGAAACTTAAATAAATTTTAGTTAATGATAACAAAAATAAATTGGTGATGAGGTTGGCCTCCTAATACATGGAAATAAAAAACTATTCACGGCCAAAAAAGGATGCATGCTTACTGACCCGTGCATAAACAACCAAGATCCATTGAAACCTGGCATTGGTTTGGCAGGTGTGATTTCTACTAGTAGTTTAAAGGATTAATTGTATTAGTTTTCCGTAGGTGCATTCATTATATATGAGATTGTGCTCAATATTTTGTGGAATTCTTGTCCAAGTGACTCCTTTTCTTAATTTCCTACTTTGATTTGTGTCCATAAAAAATTATATCTCCTGTCATCATATAGCTGGCCCTGCTCTGCCATAAATCCAATCATTTGAATATTTGTTTCTTGCATTTGAAGGCTTCCACCAAAGGTAGTATGCTCGGCAAGTCAAAGTGATCTTGTCCAATCTATAGAAAGTACCTCAAATGGAAATATGTTTTTTAGAATAAGTTCATTTTATTTCCCGTGATGAGGTCCCAACAACTAGTACAAAATGCGGAATTAGCTACTAGGTGACTAAAAACTCTAGTCACCAAGTGTTTTTAAATGGATTTACTACTAAATATGAGCAATTTTGATTGACCCAACTATAAATGACTAAAATTAACGACTAATTTAGTCACCAATTAACAAATATCACTAGATAATAAGTGACAGAGTTAAAAATGACTAACATAAATGACTAATTTAGTCAAGGCATAAAAATGACTAGCTAGAAGAATATGAATTAGTCATTTATGTTAATCATTTTTAATTATGTCATGAAAAATTGCAAATTTGACAATGTAGTGTAAATTTTGTAAATTTTCTACCTTCTATTAGTAATATTAGTGCCATGCACCTCGATCTTCACAGATCCAACAAAGCAATTGCATGAAAGATACATCTCAGTAATGAGAGAGTTCCCAAAGCATCTCCAAAATTAAGAAAGATACACTAAAAAATCCTAATAAGGGGTGGACTGATCAAAATGGTAGAACCTAGACAATGTAGTAGAGACAAAATCTATAAGAATTAGGAGCACCTTAATGTAGCAGGGGAAGCCAATAGAGTCACAAGTGGAAAAATCCTAGACAATGTCCAAAGTAGAGAATGAGTGGCTAACATATTCCTTGAGATCCTTGTTAGTAACTTATACCAACTACTCAATGGCATGCTATCATGAATTTGGTCCTTTCCTTTACAAAGTAAAATGGAATTCATGACATCCTTCAATTGGACTTAGTATCTAGGTGCATGTATATGTTTTCCATGTTAATGAGTTGTTCCAATTTTAGTAGTTGGAGAAAATTTTGTTGGAAACACAGTATGTTCCATATAACCCTTTGCCAACATTTTCAATCTACTAACATAAATTATTCTCTTGCTCATTCTCCACCATATTATAAGCATCATAGACCTGGGTGTCTATATGGATCCCTAAACTTTCCAATTATAGGGTAAAATAACCGGTCTCAATCAACTCACCAACCTCCATCTGTTACTTCTCTAGTTTAACCAATATTGATTGTAGTTCCTCACTCTTAGTACTAGATATTATAGTAATCTCGTTCAATACTGGTGAATGGAGTATATATGCAACTAGAACTTGCTACATATCCTTTTCTAATGAGTTTTGTAAGGAATGACATAACATAGAATAACGCCATTATTGGGATGTTATCCCTTAATAATGACAAATATATAACCATTGAATATGACTACGGTATTTTTATAGGAGGTATACCTAAAAGACATGGGAGCAACATAGATCTTGTTTATAGGGGGGGTTTCTACGGATATTATTTGTTTTTAACATATTGGGCAGTTAAAAACCTCTACCTAGCTTGAGAAATTAAATTTACTTTTTAATCTCATATTACTTCCCCTACCATAAATTTGATTTTGTTTCTTACTTGGGAGAAGAGGTAGTCAAAGTAGAGCCTTAACCATTTCTTAACCCTAATTGGGCTAGCTAAATAATGTTTTAAGGTACCAAAGGTTGCACTAAGATGTAAGAGAGAGGGTCCTAAAATATACCCAATCATATTTGACGATGATGTAATAGAATTGTTTTAGGTGGTTTACTTAGTTTCTTCTATTTGACTCTTCTTACTTCTATACATTTCATAAAAGTATGTCCCCTACATTATTTTTAAAGTTTATTACTTAATCTTAAAAGGACTTCTAAAAAAACTTTCATAGAGACACATTTAGCAATCCCTTTAAATATAAAAGCCAACAAAAATCCCTTTCATAGCCACGCAATCCATTTAAATATAAAAGTCCCTTTAAATATAAAAATCAATATGGTTATATTATGCTTTAAGTATATATTGAGTATTGTTAAAATTTATTTAACTATAATTAATTTCATTGGTATTAAAATTTATTTAGATATAATTGACACTTTTATATACGATTGAATTATAATCATTTCTTACATTAGAATTGGGGTTGATTTTCATAGTTATTCATCCAAGTTAAAAACAAAACCATGGTTTTCAGTTTTAAATGCACCTTTCCAAGTGGTGTGTACCTCCAAAATGCATACTAATTTGCCAGGTGTGAGTACCTCTTAAATGTATACTAATTTGCCATATGTGAAAGGAAGTCATGTTTTAATTTTGGTAAAAAATTAATGACGTCTTTTTTATGTTTAGCTATTTCTATAAGTCGATGTTAATTTTTTCCTAATTTTTCTAGAGGTTGAACTTTAATGAAAGTGGTTTCTAAACCCAAATTTTAATTGCAAGTAATATGGATACAATGGATGTATATTGCATAATGTTAGAGGGTGTCATTTATGATTTGTGTTATATTTGGTAAACAATTTTATTAGATTTTTTTTAGTATAAAATAAAAAATAATCTTTTTATTGCTTAAATTTTTTAATAAAAAATTATTAATGAAAAAATTTTACACTAACTTTTTTTTTAATAAAAATTTATATGTCTTGAAAAATAAAAACCTATTAATGAAAAAGTTTTACACTAACTTTTTTTTTAATAAACCTTTATATGTTTTGAAAAATAAAAACCCAAAAAGTAAAAAAACAAAAATTAGTCTGAATTTCCAACCCAAGGCGAAATGAAATTCCAACCATGATCATCATCATGCCCTATTCCCATACCATTTGCAGGTCATGTCAAGGGCCAAAACATAATCCAAATCAAGTTTTACTTACTTTCAACAACTTGTTTAGACAAAATTCGATATCGGGTTGGTCGGCTCGACATGTTCGATAAGAATAACTCTTGGATCAATACGACAATGTGCTTCCACCCATGAATTGGAAGTGATACCATGCATCCTCTTCAGCTTGTTGTTGTTCATATTTGACCAACAGGTAAATATTCTGTCCATAGCCCCCTCAAAGTGAAGTAGGGTTTCCTGTCCAAGCCCGCTATTATTATTTAAAGGAAGTGGTAAAGGCATGGGCATGGGTAGGAACATGAAGAGATAGAGACAATGTACGCATCCATCCCAATGCTTATGGACAGACACGATATTTAAGGGGAAACTATCAATCCGAAAGTGAGAAATCATTAAGGGGTAGCGCTGGTGAATCATACCGATATGACAGGTCAAGGCATGGAGGATAACCTAGACGCGGCAGCAGGGGAACAGATTCCAGCAGAGAAGAGAGGTGATCGGATCATGGAGGATGAACATGGATCTAGAAGTTTGATGTTACATTTTATTAGCCATGCCTAACATATTATTCCATTCCATATCCAATTGGAGCTCGAATAGAATATTTCGGGTGCAGATAAATAGAGTTCCCATCCAAGCAAATGCACCAAGTAAAACCCCACAATTTATACTATATGCATTATTGTGTTGAGAATATGAAAAAGGGTTTTGGCCATTTTCCACACATTTGATGGATTTGCACAGAGATTTTTTTATGAGAAACGTCATAGTAAAGGTTTGATCATGAACCTGATGCATACAATTAATTATTGAAAATCATAGTTAGAAGCATATATTTAAAATTCGTGGCTGATCTTTAGTGAAAATTAACTCAAAGTGAGTTTATGCATTGCAAGCATCTGTGTTTTTTTTAAAGAAGATCAATGTACATTGGGTGTGGTCAATGTACAATTGTATCACTATTGATATAATCATTATGTCATCACATGATTCAATTTAGTAACAGAGAGGAAACTAGTACTCCCACTGGAGGTGAAACTAGTACTCCAGCTAGCTAGAGGCAGCGTGGGTACTAAAAGGGTGCACACCATTGAGAAAAAGAGGGTGCACACCATTGGGAAAGAAGATTGACATTACAACATTGTCTTATTGTTGTTATCTTCTTGCAAAGGGACACAAACAGAGTTGGGTGTACTCATTTCAAAGCCACACATTACCATCTCACTCTCAAAGTCAAATAATGACCACTAAAGGAGACTATTTACTAAATGAAGGTGCTATAGATTTTTCCCTTGTACAGGTTAGATGTTTAATATCCCTTGCACAGTTCAGATGTTTATGTAATATTCAGATCTGGTTTCCTAAGTATTGAACTCTGTTTTAAGTATGGTATTTAAATATTTTTCTCATATAAATTTGTTGTATTTATCTTTTGAATCAATACCAAATATTTGTATTATGAGCATATTATATTGTAAGGGCCCATTGCAGTAAGCTTAAAATCAAACCTTGTATATCCAGAAACCTACATCCATTTTTCAATAGTGCTCACAAGTGTTTATCGATTCCAAGAGTTGATACACTCGATGTTTGTACTTCATGTAGTCGTTGTGATCAGGTGGCGATGCTATTAATCAATCCAAGTATGCATAAAGAGTCGATGTTAATTCTCATTATGCTACTCCATGCAGTCGATCCTAGAGTTGATACAGGAGTCGATGCCTTCTTATGCAAGGAAATATTCATTAGAATTTTTTTATTGAGGGCGATTCTTACAAACCTTGGTGCCATGAGTTTTATCTTCGGGTGCCTATTTCAAATGGGGAACTTTCCTTTATACATATTATTTATACTGGTAACTTTACTTACCATTTTTTATTGTTCAACCTCTTTCGTTATATATTACTTTCTTTGAGAAGGAGATAATCACTTAGTTAATATAGGTCCCATTTTGCCTTGTTTCCTGGTTTCGCTTTCAAATGACATTCCTTGACAGGTAGATTTAGAAGGTAAGGAAGCCAAGAGACAGTTGGTTCACGATAGAAAGGAGGTTATGCTATGAGGAATATCTAGTCTCTTTACCAAGATGGTGCTAGTAGATTGATTGCTTGGAGTGAACCATTAAATTAGAGGAATTGGGCAGTACAACTGGAGGCCGGGGAGTACAGATGTTGAGGGAACTCATTAGGGCATGGTACATTACATGGCAAGTGTGAAAGAAACCTCCTATTAAATATAATTATAATATAGATTTTATATGCGTGGCTTACACCCAACTAGGAATGGGCTAGTAAATTATAATGATTGGCTGGGCAGTCTACCCCATACCAATTGGCTTTACCCAGTATACCATACTACTAGAAGACCAACCATTACAACAAGTCTACCATACAAATAGGATTACTACCTGCCCCATAGTCTTTACCTAGTCCCACATCCCACTTATCTACCAGACATTACTACTTACCTGATTCATTGTTCGTTTAACCTAGTCCACACAATAAAACAAAAAATATAAAAAAACAATTTTTTATACAATAAAATAATTAAAATAAAATAAAAACAAAACAAATCTATATAACTTATAAAAACAAATAAAAAAAAAAATTTTTTTATATAATAAAATAATTAAAATAAAATAAAAACAAAACAAATCTATATAACTTATAAAAACAAATAAAAAAAAAAATTTTTTTATATAATAAAATAATTAAAATAAAATAAAAACAAAACAAATCTATATAACTTATAAAAACAAATAAAAAAAAAAATTTTTTTATATAATAAAATAATTAAAATAAAATAAAAACAAAACAAATCTATATAACTTATAAAAACAAATAAAAAAAAAAATTTTTTTATATAATAAAATAATTAAAATAAAATAAAAACAAAACAAATCTATATAACTTATAAAAACAAATAAAAAAAAAAATTTTTTTATATAATAAAATAATTAAAATAAAATAAAAACAAAACAAATCTATATAACTTATAAAAACAAATAAAAAAAAAAATTTTTTTATATAATAAAATAATTAAAATAAAATAAAAACAAAACAAATCTATATAACTTATAAAAACAAATAAAAAAAAAAATTTTTTTATATAATAAAATAATTAAAATAAAATAAAAACAAAACAAATCTATATAACTTATAAAAACAAATAAAAAAAAAAATTTTTTTATATAATAAAATAATTAAAATAAAATAAAAACAAAACAAATCTATATAACTTATAAAAACAAATAAAAAAAAAAATTTTTTTATATAATAAAATAATTAAAATAAAATAAAAACAAAACAAATCTATATAACTTATATAAACAAATAATAAAAATAAATATATATATATGTGAAGAAATAGAAAAAATATATTTTCATGGGCAGCTCGACCCAACTAGTTTACCAAACATCTCGACCCAACCTCTATGGAAACGACATTCATGGTCGATGGTCGATTTTCCTTAACCACCATTCGACAATTTCGATTACTGCTCAACCTGCTAGTTCTTATCAAATAGCCTAACTGTTGGTGCCAAACATTGGAGGGTTTGGTGGGTTATGGATATGGATATTGGTCATACCCTTTGAGGATATTGGGATCGTTATTAACCACTGTTGAGAGTTTACAATTTCTCTATTTAATTGCCATAGTTGCCATGGATAAAGCATCATTGGAGAGAACCTGGAGACTTTTGAAGAGGCGGGCCACAAATTCTGCACCTTTGGCGTCAACACCACCTTCTTTGCTTACAAAATCCCTGGTAAGTTTATCGATTTACTGTGAATTGATAAATTTTTAGTGAATTTTGGATAAAAACCCATGTGTTGTGCGGTCATAGCTGCACTAATGTTTTTCCATGTTGCTGCTTTTTCACTAGCCCTCTTGTGGATTATGCCCACAGCCTATCTATATTGAATGATATCCTACAAGGTCTCATTATATCGAATAACTATAATCCAAGGACATTTTCTACATGCCAGTTATGTTAGCTTTTGCTATGTCGAATACCCTCTGCATGTGCCTAGTCTTAATGTTTCAGTGAAAATATTGCCCACTATGGGCTTCTAGTTGATCGTCTGCCTCGAACACTAGAGTCGTTTCTTCATTTTCCATAATCTGTTGGTGATGATCATTGCCTCATTTCAGCATTTATTTTAGCCCTAGTTTTAGTGTTTTAGCCTACAATAGCGTGGAATGCCTTTGGGCATGGCAGTTTTTTGTCTTTTATTTTGTTCACAACCTTGAAAATGTTGTTTTACTAACCCTCATCGGTCGATGCCAGTGAGTTAAATCAATAAGAGAATTTTTCTGTTGTCATGATAGGATTGTAATTAGCTATATTTCACCTTCATTTATGGAGCAATTTAAAATGGTCGGTATACACTCTGTCGCTCGTTTGATTATTATGAATTTTAATTTCTCTAATAGATGTTTTTTTGAATGAATTATTACGAGGTCAATAAATTTATCTTGTTTCGACTGAAAGCTTTTGTAAATTTTCTGTGAATAAAATTCTTTCATGGTTGTGATGATTATTTTTTCCTTATTCTATTGTGGGTGTGGGTATGGTGGTGTGAGATTTTGGGCTGGAAATTTTTTTTGGTAGGCTAGTCTTTTCTCTTCAATGCATCTAAATCAAACCTTTCAATAAAATTCTTGTGAGTAGCTATCACTGATTTCATCCATTTTGTAGTTTGAAAAAAAATACATATATTCTTCAGGTTCATACAATTTAGAAAAACATACATACCCACAGCTAAAGATTAGCATGTATTTGTAACTAGTGTACCGTAGTCTTTTCCTTTCCTTGCCAATTAAGGATATGGATAGGGCCAAAGTTCCATTATTCATTGTACGACCTACCCTGCACTATGGTTTCCTTGAAATAAACAATTGCTTCTGCTTATTTTGATGCTTTCTAACTAATGATCGGGAATTGCTCTTCTAAATGATTATTATGCTTTCTTGTTTGGTATAATTATTGTCATTGGGTCCTGTAAAATTATTTCCAAATTAAGTATTTATTTGATTTCCTTGAGCCTTTTTAAAATGGCCTCCACAAATTTTGATCAATTTTGAGAGAACTCACTTCGGAGTCTTCTTGAGCAACTAATTGGCTGCAAATGAACTGATTGTGCTTGACTACGGTTGTTGTTAAAGAAGATGTCTCTTCAGAATACAATCTAGCCTGCTCTATACAACTTGTTATTTGCTCAGAAAAAATGAATCTATGCCCTCCCTCTGCTATTGGTATTGTCTGATAATAAGAAGGAGAAGGTACAAATGGCATACTTGAACTTGGGGCCAGGGAAGAATTTCATTTTCCGTCGTCATGACTATTCTGGGAAACAACCAATGAACCTTGAGATAATACCACCTGAGACGTAGGCAAAGTTATAGAGCCACTGGAGGAAGGAATTTTCAACCTTGGAGGAGTCAACCTACTAGTTTCATCAATTTCCTCTAATACATGTATCTTCCTCCTCTTTCTAGGTCTCTGCTCAACACTCAATTGTCTATCGATTCCCATGCCACCTTTTTGGGCTTCCATCTTATCATTCGTAACAACAAAAGGAATAGTAGTTCCAATCATAGTAGAAGAAACAAAAGGAACCAGAGCTGTAGTCATTTTATGAGGCACAAAAAGTGGTTCTGAACTCCTATCATTAAGGGTTTCATGAATAGGTTTGGACACAACAAAGGGATAAAATGACAATTCAGACTCAAATTTTGATCGAGGAATTACCTAGGGTAAATAAGGACTACAAGAAGTCCAATAAGCTGTTTTTCCCATTTCATACTTTCCAAGCTATGGGGTTAGAGAAATATGCCTGAATGGAGTGATTTGGGGAGAATCTAGGTAAAGGTTCCTTGCAAAACTGGTTAATTGAAATCCCTCGTGAATGGGAGTTGGCATATTCCATACAGGAGATGGAGAACTAAATGGATATGGTAAACTCATAATGGCTGATGGATTTTTCATGAGCCCAAACCTCCCCATATTAGGAGAAATTTCCAATCTAATCCTTGAATAATAAATTTTTGCAGCTGCTAAATCAACTGACCTCATGCCCATAACTCTTGCATCAGACAAACTTGGAGTAGGACTCACAGTTCGTATACCACCTTCAAACATAGTGCTAGCTAAAACTGATGACATATAAAATTGTGAATTTTTGGGAGTGTGTGCCTCACAAGCATTACTACATATCTTCGCTTGTATTTTTACTGTAGCCAAACGCCAAGATTGTTCCCACAAATTCTCCATATGATTGGATGAAACACTTCCACTACAAGTTGTTGGAAAACCACATTGGGGACCTTATCAGATTGCTTGGACCATGCATGCTTCGAAATCATAAGTGCTATGAAGAGATTATTCAGACCAAATACATTTCAATAAGAAAAGTAAGTAGTATTGGTAATGATAACAAACATCTGGGTAGAAAATATATACCAATAATATCGCCAAAAGCTACTATCATCATAGATTCTTCTAGCAGTGATTTCTGATTGAGGAAAGAAATTCATTATAACATTAGCATTGATCTCTCTGAAGAGCATCAACCATTATTACAGTCATCATTAATATTATCATCAAATACTATCGATTATTATTGTTTTGATATGCTATGTTGCTAACTGATTCATGTCAAAACAAGCTCAGAGCTCAAATGTCCTCCATAAGTTGTGAACCTTCAAGGTCCAAGTAAAGCAGCTTTTATTTAAACCATAGGCGATGCCTATTGGACTTCAAGCATAATTAGTCATATAAAAACATGCTCAGACAATCAACATCACCAGCTACAAAAACATTTATCAATTAAAAGTGTAACAAAGGTTGAGAAGACTCAAAGAAATTAAAAATAACTCACATAAGAGATCCATACACAAGAATATGTGCATGCAATTCGAGTTGTTGTGAATCAGTGAAAGTTTGTTGAATTGAGGTTGATATCGGTACTGCTATGGTATTCAAATCTGATAAAGTCCTTGCTGAAACATTACTTAACGATGGGAAATGTTTGTTAATATCAGGAAGACATGCAATTGATGGCAAAGTGATGCTAAGTGATCGATTTTCTGAGATCATTGGTGTAGCTTTCCCATCCACTGGAATACAGAAACCCATTTCTAGTCTTTCATCGGAGCTCCTGTCCAACGCATTCAAAGATATGACAAGGTTTCTTTTCTCTTTATTTGCCTCACTAGCAGTTTGACAATAGTTTCCTTTTTGAGGCATTGAATCCAATTCACAGACAATAGAGTTTTTGGTACCATTGTTTTTTGCCTCATTTTGGAATGTATTGGTTCAAATAGGATCTTCAGGTTGACCTTGTCTACATTCAGTTAAATCTTTCAAGGCATGGTTCTGCACAGAACAAGACTGAAAACAATTAAGAGGAATGGCAAGGAAATCTAGGTTTATAATTCAATGAAACAATGCATCCACTTCAAAGATAACCATGTAATGATAACACCATATCCACATAATTAATGTGATCTTGATAGTGGATACAAATTTTACAATCGCACCTAAGATATTTCATTAGGTTGCCTAGCATTCAAAGGTTTCCCATGTTCAGAATTAGGAAAAATAGCAGGAGATTTCATGCTCCCTTCAGATAAAATATTTCCTTAATTAACTCTAACTGTAGATATACCATGACTTTGGGATATACTGTGACATTGTTGGATTCTAGCTTCAAATTTTTTGGATTCAACCTTTGTATCCTTGCATCTTAAGCATCCTAAAGGTTGAATTTTTGTTTCAAGTCTTTCTGCCCCAACTTGACCATCCTTAGATTGGCATGAATACTGCACCAAAGAAAGATCACACTTGTTGGTAGACTCTTCACTATCAAATGGGAACACACCACCCTGTGAGAGCACACACTCTTCAATTGTAGATGAAACAGAGTCAAGACCAATCTCTGAAGTCTTGACCTTGAACTCGTCTTTCTCAGTCTCTTTTTCATCTTTGGTAAAAACTTTTCCTGTCATGCATGGCACATATAACCTTGCTATTGTTGCTTCCTTGACATCCTTTTCAAGGTTTTCAAGAGAACCAAGTTTTCCTCCACCTTGGGTGCTAGGATTCCCTACAATAAAATAGCCTAATAAATGTTATGGTTACTCTGCACCAGCTGCAAGGATATTAAGTGTTCAGTAAACTATTTTAATTTTTAACATTTAGCTCCATTCCATTATCAATATATAGGATTAACTTTTCCTTTGGAAATCTTTTTTTCAGTATCTGTTATTTCACTCTAAACTTTAGAATCTAAATATACCCAAAGAAATTAAATTATCTTGCTTTGTACTTTCCAAGTCATTAAGCAAAGAGTTAAACTTTTAATTCCTGTCCTTTATTTAAAAAGAGTAAAAATACCATGTTAACAAAACATTTTCAGATAGGATGGAACACAACAAAAACATATATATGACCCAAAGATGAGCATATCAAACCTGAACTGAGAACTCTATTGCATGTTAATTATGCAGCTTCAAATGACCGTGAGAACCAATTTTACAACTACCTAAATATGAAGTCATGATGCATTGATCATTACAAGGCCTTGGCTGCCCTCCATCTTGTGTTGTTGCTTCAAATGTTGTGCATCCTACATTAACATTGATTTTAGATTCCTGGTTGATAAGACAAGCTTTCTCATCATTATCATTCTCTATTTTCATGCTGGTTCTAGTTGTTTTAAAACTATGTTCAGATTTCAAGTTCATAAGATTGTATATAGTAAGACTATTTGGTATTTCTATGCTAGTTTTGGTTACTTCAACATTCTTTACAAAGTTTGGATTCATATGACCAGTCTGCTAAGTAAGATCATCCTCTATTTCTACACTAGGCCCTAGTGATTTATCACTCCCTTCAGATTCTTGGTTCATAAGACAAGTATGCCTAATATTATCACTATCCATATCCATGCTAATGACGATTGCTTCACCACTATTTTGAAATTCTAGGTTTGAGTGTTCAATTTTCTTGGCACAACCATTCACCATATTCATGCTAAACTGAGCAGTTTGCATTGCTTGCTGATAACCATCAGTTATAATTTTTTCAACAAGAACTATTAAATTATTAAGTTTCTGATGATAGGTGGCTTCTAGTGTAAGCTAAGCCACTTTCTCATTCTTTTTGCATTCCTCTTCCATTGGACCATTCTTGTCAATATCTCCATTCTCTACTACCATGCTCATTTTGGTTATTTGCACAGCTTGTCTACAAGCAGTAAACATACTTTCCTGCACATTCAATGTCAATTCAATGTCGATTGTATAAAATATGGCTTCTAACCTGTGGTGATTTGTTGAGTACCCACTAAAATAATAATGATCAATGCTTTCCCTTTTTATACTTTCATACTTAATAGAGAAACTAAAGACATTGCAGAACAAAAATTCATTTCCAAGTTCCAACACAGTTTTACTATCCTCCGGCATTAGCTATCCAGTGATCAAATTTTTAGAATTCTGACTGCTCACCTTGTGGGAAGGTAAGAATTCTAATGAAGTAGAGTTATTTTCAATCTCTAAGTTGTTCACGGCACCCCTTTCATTCAAGCTGGAAATAACAGATTTGTCAAATTGAAATTTCACTGATTCTGTCAATAATGAAACATTCAAATCCTCGACATTTTGGAGGGTAAAAAAATCAGTGCCAAGTGATTTCATAATTTGTGATCCACTATTATGATAGTAGATGGCTTGATCACATGAGTTTTCAGCTTTTAGGTTGGCAAGATGCAAAACCTGCAATGTCTGCACTACTGCCTCTTCACAACCTGGGGAATTGGAATTACATGATACATAGAACAAACTTCCAACAAACAAATTATTTTCAAGTGATGATTTTTGTTCCTCTGGAGAAGCATGACCATCTTCTTGCACTTCATATACTTGTATTGTAAATAATGATTTTCTGTGTGAACAATTATTTTTACTTGGCTTAGTAATATCTTTATTGTGTAACACAGTATCCACTGAAGTTGTCTTGGGTGAAACCAACGCAGTAGGAACACCAACGTGTAGAATTGATATATCCTCTGGTTCTCGAACTTTAGAGGCCATAAATCCACTTGTTCCACTATCCATAAAATTTATCTCATCCTTCTCCATGGAAGAAGCCAGTTTCTCGTAATATGTATGTGCCATAATTTTACTTGTCTCTAGTGCCAGCAAAGATGATAAAGGAGTCGAATATTTTTCTCTCTGACTCAAGCTTGCTGACATCTCTCTAACACTTACCTGAGCATCTCCTGGAGTTTTTATTTTCTTAACATACTCATTATTGTTCTCCATTTCCACATCTATGACTGGAAAATCCACTTCCTTCACATTTTTATATCCAGATCCTGACTCTTTCAATAGTACATTATTTTCATCATGGCTATTATCTTGAACTTTGGTTAGAGATTTTCCTTTGGTAAGCACATCTTCAGTTTGAGACTTTTTCTAGAATCAGTAGAGAATTGGCTACTTCTTGTTCATTGTCATGGCCTCGCAATTGCACTTCATCCAGATGATTTTCCTATAAACCCTCAAAATCCTGATTATGAGGATTCTCACTAAGATCAACAAAGGGTTTTGAAACCTCTTTCATTTCAACCAATGTGATGTTTTCTTTGGTTGACTCCATAGCATGCTTCTGTGGAATAGATCGCCTACCTTCATCCAAAATTGAACTCAACATTCCTGGTATTTGACTCTCTAAGATAGCATCCTGACAAGCACCTATGAAATTCTCCATGCTTCGTATTTCCTTGTGAAATGGTCAGGCATTTCTTCCATTTCCTCCTCAGAAGCTTCTCAATGTTTCACAAAAATTTTCTCATGACATGCATACAACGACATTATTTGTAGATTCACTGTTGCGGAAGCTTCATTCAGAGCATATGTAGTATGCATTCATATATCTCTCTCAGTGGTTTCATCTAGTGACAAATCCAAAACGATTCGTTTTTGCACTGACATCTCATTTTTCACAATTCTTTTACAGGGTGAGAAATCCAAAACTCCTTTCTTTTCAAAAAAAGCAGCAATTTCCTGTAATGCCTCTGTGCTATGCATCCCCACATTATCCATGTCAGTCCCACCAAGTAACAACTTTAATGTCCCTTGAATTTTTGAACATCCAAAAACAACATCTTTTTCTTGAGAGGATCTAACCATATTAAAAATTCGTGCTTCCACATTCAGAAAATCCCTAGTTATTAGATACTTAGTAATCTTCTCCTTCTCTTCATCCCCTACCTCACACAAATCATGACTGCCTTTCACTTCTTTTTTCTCATCCAACACTGAACAAACTACCTCGGTTATTGGATTCTTGCAGTCAACCTGCGTCACATGCATCTCTACATCATTTACATCAATCACCAACTCCAACATCCTATGAATATTTACAAATGCAATATCTTCATGTGTAGTTACTCCAGCATACTCACTTCTTTCATCTAGTAGGTTATCTAAACCTCCTCTCATTTCTGCCTTTTGGACACTTTCAAGGGACTCCTCTTTGACATGCTTCATAGAAGAAAATAACACCCAATGGATTTTTGTATGCCCCAAAGCATCTATCACTTAATGATAAGATCCATTCACAGTGTTATTCTCTTGCCCCCTCAACTGACCTATCCTTGTTTCTTGAAAACTCACACATTTTATCTTTTGTGTTATCACTTGCATCCAGATTATTAAGGCAGCCTACAAAGGTGCACTGTTTCTCCCCATATACTAATTGGTCTATCAATCCTTGCATTTTGGCTGCTAAATGATCCTGCTGAGAAGGCACTTTGGCATGCATTGTTGTCTGATATTCCTTGCTTACATCAAATATCAAATCTTGCATTTCCTCGATGTCTTCCAGAACAGTATGCTCAGATGAAACAACTGAATGTGTCTGATTACTCTCATCTAACAAATATTCTGGGGTTCCTTTCATTTCCTCTCCTACAATATCCTCCTGGGAACCTTTTCCTAGGACTCCACATAATTCCTCCACAGCAACACAATCCACATAAGGCTCAATGAATTGTTCCTCCACATTTTCTTTCTTATTTTCATGTAATAAAAAATGTAGCATCCCTTGAATCTGAGTGTGTTTAAAATATTTTCTCTCTTAATGAGAAGATACATCCAAGGTGGCGTTGTCCAACCTCTTTTCAATCCTCGTGAATGGACACAAATCTCCTCCTCGTTTATTCCCTTCCTCCATCCAGTTCTTGCTACTAATAGACATTTTTTCTTCCTTCTCATTTGAAGTACAATCTTCTATTATTTTTATATTCAACGTCATAAAACCATATTCGGAAGCCTCTTGCACATTGTTCTCATCTCTTTTAAACGAGCATAACTCTGATAGTCCTTGCATTTCTGGAGAAAGAATATCTTCTTGTGAAACCTTGTCCAATTGCTTCTCCTGGCTACCACCATCACCTTCGTCCCATACAGAATCTAACATTTGAGTGTCTACTTGACCAAAAGCAATGCTTGATTCATACTGATATTGAACAAAAGGATCAAAATCTCTCCTTCCAGTGGGCATTATCAGCGTGCTTTGATTCTTGCCTCTTTTCCCTTCTCTTCTATCCCGGGACTCCAAAACGTTTCCAGTGCTCATCCTTTTTGTCTCCTCTTCCCACAGAGAGTTCAACAGCATTTCATCCTCAGACTTTTCTTCTCCTTCAGTTTGAAAACCCAAACCTTCATTTCCACTATTCTTTTTTCCAACATTTACTTGTGGTATTGAATCTTTATTTGGTGCTAGGTTATAAGGATAGGAACATGCCCCAATCATGGAAACATACTCAACACACGTGTTTTCTGCAGGCCTGCAATCCATGACTGAGGAGGAACTAACCTCAAACAATGAACCATGTTGCTCAGAGAAATTCAACAAAATTGGCAGCTCTTTAGTGTTTTCTCTTAAATCCATCACTGACTGTTCAAAAAATTGTTGATTCTTCTTTCCTATATTCTCAAACTCAAGTTTGTTCTCACTTGTATTCTCAAACTCATCTCCCAAAATGTCTGACAATTTTGAATGTAAAGACTCTCTCTTTGAGCCCTTTGACACACTCCACATATTAACCTCTGCTCGATCATCTAAGCTATTTGTCAACTCACCAATGTTTGGTCCAAACAAGTTTCCTTCAGTGGTTAGATTGGCTTCATCTTGTTTGGTAGAAACAAGTTTCCAAAATTGTTTTAAAAAATATTTCACATTTACCATTTATGATTTTTTATTATCTATGTCCTTTTTTTCTAGCAGCAAAACTCAAAAGTTCTATGATGTTACAAATCCTTCACAGAAACACTGGGGACTTTGTTTACCTCCACCAGTGGCAGAGGTTTCCTTGCTTGGATCAGCTTCTTCAAGTAAATTGAGCAAATCACTAGCTCCTGTAAGTGACTTTAGGATTTTAGTATATTGTACTTCCGTCCAATTATCTTTAGCATTTGTTATTGATATCTGTGTAGACATCTTTTTCTATGCTTCCATATTATATTATTTAATAGCTTCTGATTCAGTCCTAAATAATCATTAGTATAGAAGCTAATGTGTATTTTCTTTAGACAACTTATGTTTTACTTCAGTGATTGTCTTCTAGATTCTTTATACATGGCTTCATTTTCATTTCCTAATAATATATACTTGTTCATATTTCCATGTGAAACTAGAACATAGGAGGTAATGTTGAGACGTCCCTTTCCAGTGGATATGCTGGAAGATCAGTTGTATTGCCACCTAGTGCATCTTGGTATGAAATTTGTTTCGTGTCATGGAATATTTGTTTAGTTTTCTAGCACCCCCCTAGATTGGTGCAGAGTAACATTACACATTAAGTTTAGTGAACATAAGCTTCCATATGATTTAGGAGTTTGTGGTGGAATAGTACATATCTTACTGAATATTTAGACATCAATGGTTGTTGCAGGGGCTCCCATGCTGCACAGGAAAAATCATTTAGTATAAGGATCCTAGCTGTTTAGGGCTCCTCTAATCCTAAAACAAGTTCATCTCATTCACTTTCACTGTCTCCAACATTAAATCTTCGTGCCTTGGTGGTGGAAGCTGTGGCATCAGTGTTGAGTTCTGATCATGGCAAGCTATTGGTCAATAAGGGCGGGCAGTCATCAACGTTTATATCTAAAAAACATATTGATGCCAAAACTAATGTAATGAGTGGAACAGATATAAAATTAAATTCACATGTAAATACTGTCGGGGAAGCTTTCCATGGAAATAATGCGAGTTTAGTTGATCCTACTATGAAATGTAGGAGTCATGAAGGTTTTAAAAGTCTATTGAAGAATTCGTCCTCTGACACACACAATGGTTCATCTGAGCTGGGCAGTGGGCACATTGAAATAGTAAGAAGTGAAAGAATATATGCAGCTTCAGTGTCATATGGTATTGTCTGTGTTGGACTTTCTAAAGATAGCTTTCCAATCTCTGTCCCTCAAAGCAACTCTGTTGTTCAAAGCAACAGTGAAGTGAATGTTGTTGCTCTAAATAAAATCAGTAGAATGCTTTCAAGAAACCATGTTGAGAATTGTTTGCAAAGGTCTCCATTTGATTATAGGCATCAAAACAATTATGAAGAACGCTTTGCAGAACCATATCGTGAAGGTTTCTCTAAAGCTATTCTTTAGAAGCAAGGGTGCCTCTCTTTATTGAAAAAGTCCAATTTTCAGTGGATGATTATAGTTCTAAAGATTGTTCTCTTCATCAAAAGTATGTAAATACTTTCACCCTTAATGGTGATGGTGACACGTTTGGAGTTACTAATCATAAAATAGAGGAAAGTCTAGTTTCAACTGCTAAAAAGACTAGTGCAGGTTCTATCCAAAAATGTGAAAATGAGCCTATGTTAGAGGAAAGATCAGTTTCAGAAGATGGAAATCCTAGTACAAGATCTATCCAAAATTTTGAAAATGAGTCTATGTTAGATGCAACCGATAGAATTACAAGTACCGGTTTTCAAATTCCTGAGAAAGTAGAAATTGCTAGAGATTCTAATGCCAGTTCTGGAAAGCTAGAATGCATGGATAATCTGGTGTGTAATATCCTTCTAGAAGTTTATATGAATGGCTTATATGTTGGAGAAAACAGTATAATTTCAAACATATTGTCTTTGAATTTTGATTCAGATGATAGTGTATTAAATAGTCCTCGCAATTTAGCAAATTTGCTCCTTGTTGAGACTGATAAATGCAATGGGCTTTCAAAGGAAATATCAAGTTCATGGAAGTATCATAATAGCAAGCAGTCAATATTTTTATTTGCAAGGTCAGAAGGTTCTATAGAAAAATCAATCCATTATTCCACTCCCAATTTGGCATCATCTAGGCAATTGCAAAGGGAGTGGGAATATGGACAAGATGTTTTGGAAAGCACAAATGGACATGAACTATTGAATATTAATGGACTATCTAATAATGCTTCTGGCCCAAAGGTACAAGGATTTCAGAGTACTTCAGAGGGAAGCACATTTTTTGTTCCTTCAGAGGCCAAGGGTGAGTTTTATCTTCTTTTGTTGTTGGATATTAGTAATTTTCTTTTAATAATTGTCTTTTACCTCTTGCTAATATGGAATTTATAGCTTTTGTTTCCTTTTATCCAACCATTTTAAGCCTTTCTATTTTTCCAAGCTTGTTATCTATGGATATAGACTTATTTTTATGGATCTAAATACAAGAGATAACCATTTTCAAATGAGCCTATCTTTTAAGATCTAACACTGCATAGGGGATGTCCCTAACTTGCACCGAGACATTACCAATATCGTGTAGGATTGTGAGATATCCCTTGGCCATCTTGGGGACTTCTTAGCATCACTTTCCAAAATCGGTGCCTAAGAGAAAAGAAATATAAGGCCTTAGCGCTACACTCACTCACCAACACATTACCCCTTACTAAGAGACTATTCAATCTCTAATTCAGCCAATATTTAGATTTTTTTTCTTTAAATTAGCTAGGTCAGACCCTCTCTTACTCTTACCATCTGCTCTACCCTGCCTCTATCCTCCCGCAGAAACATACCCTATGCTATAATGTTGTACTAATGGTAGGTTTTGAACAATTCTTCATGAACCCTGAACTTTGTACTTGTAAATATAACTCCACACCAAAATATGAGAACCGGGTCTTAGTGAGGCTCTTATATTCCATTGAAGAAGCAACGCATCCCACGTGGGGAGTCAGAGTGGAAGGCATAAACATGCCATAGGGCCTAAAGGGAATCGGAACTTAAAACTAATTCATAATCAGATAATCAGGGCAGGGCACTTTCACATTCCACTCAAGCAGGATGGAGACATGATTTATTACCCTTATTAAGAAATAGTTTCTTATAGGCAGTTCAAATGGGGAATATGAACCTCATCATGATTTTCTCTATCCTTTGCTTCATCACAAATTTGCATTTCATGGTCAAGTAAATTCCTTCATTTTGAAAGTCACAATTCTTGATAAGAATATGTCGTTATGCAGCTATGCATTATAAGAACACTGTAGAATACCAGTCTCTCCAACCTTTTCGATAGTTTTAGTCAATCTCAAAAGCTTACTAGAAGCTAAATTTTAGTGTAGTCTTATTTTAGGTGACCATACATTCTAAGGAAAGTTCATTTCTTATCAATGGTTATTTCTCTCTGTGAACTGTTGTCCAATCATCATGGAAGCTGTTTCAAATCCTGTACATATCAACACAGAGCTGATATATATATATATATATTGTTATACCTAATAGTTTGCAAGTTTTTCAAGTTTAATTCATGCTTAACCAGTTGTCCTACCTTTCAAATAACTGGTATCATTGCCTAGAAGCCAAATATACAACCCTTTAAAGGTTTCTCTAAAGACACAATGTTGTAGGAGCAGGGTATTTCTCTTTATATTTGCAACATGACTCTTTAATTATTGAATCCACTATAAGGTGCCCTTATAGCCAAGGAATAATGATTCACAAAGCATAACTCCTCCATACAAAATGGTACCTTTGAAACATTAAATGATTCAATGCTAAATACTTGCAATATTTGCAATTTCCCAAGTCAAAATACTTGCAATTCTTTGAATTTTAGGTCTAGAGATCATTTTTGCAAGACATTATAGTGCATAGGGAGTCAAGTCTCTAATTTTGCAAATGATAATCGTTGAGTCTCCATTAGCAATAAGTTTCTGAATCTGCCTAGCTCTTAGAATTTTTATCACTTGATTTAAAGCTAAAATAGGCTTCACAATAAGAGAAGAAACCTTTTGCAGTTTGATCACAACCATAGACCTACTTATTATGGAACCTTCTCAAAGAAAAGGTGAATATACTTTGCATAATTTTAAGTTTATTAATTATCAAAGAAACAGGTTGTGTTCTAATTTTGATAGCCATGATGAGGAACATCTGAAACACCTTGAAGCTCATGGATTCTTAATATTGCAATAGACAAGAGGGAAAGTTTTGTTTCTGACTCTTTGTTTTTGGTGCAGTAATGGCATTGGGCTTCGAAATCCTTTCAGGAAGGACTCTTCTTTGGACTATGAGAATGATAGTGATGAAGAATGAGAAGAGGTACGCATCACTAAATATCTTTGGTAAGAGTATTTGTAGTATTTTTATTAGCTTTAGTTATAGAGAAAATTGTACATAGCTCTCTGGAATTAGTTTATCATAAATACTAGTTACTAGTAAGTTGTAATAGTAATAATTATGTAGTTTGTAGATTGATATATATCATAAAAAAATTTGAATAATGGTCATTTTCAAGCATTAACAACTTCTTAAAAGGTGCTAGCTCAATGGTAGAGCGCCTGCCTATTTATAGGCAGGAGGTTGGTGGTTCGATTTCTCCGTGCGCTATCATAAATTTGTGACTACAAAAATGACTAAATTCGCATATATACGAATATTAGTAGCTAATTTCCCGCATCTTAGTTGTATTTAGCTTAGTCATTAATATGTTAACATCTAGTAGTTTATTTAGTCGTGTATTTGGTCATTAATGGTTGCAATCAGTGATTAAATCAGTGACTAAATCAGCAATTAAATCAATGACTAACTCAGTGACTAAATCAATGACTAAATCCATGACTAAATCAATGACTAAATCATTAACTATCAATGACTAAAACAATGACTAAATCAATGACTAAATCATTGACTAAAGCATTGTCTATCAATGACTAAATCATTTTCTATCGATGACTAAATCAATGACTACTAAGTCAAGCTATTAATGAGTAGTGAAATACGACTAGCTATAAGATAGTGGAAATTTGCTACTATTAGTCACCGACTCAAAAATAGTTGTTTATAGCCTGATTTTAGTCCATTTTTTTAGTCATTAATTTATCATTTTCTACTAGTCAACTGTACCCCCTTTCAAATCATTAGATTTAAATAAATAAGAATGTTAAATTAAATATAGCCATATAGCATCAATATGGAGACGAAAGTTCGTCGACAATAAAAAAACGTTTATATTGCCATGGTTTTTCCACCAAGATAAAAAAAAATGAAGTATTAATCCATGAATCTTCAAAACATGGAAATATTTCATGGAAAAATCCGACCAAATGTACTGAGTGATGGTTGTATATGGTTGTGTCACAATTATATGGTTAATTATCTCTAAGCACGGTAGATGACATCTCGTTGTCAACCATGATTGGATTTAGGTTGTGTGCAAGAAGATGAGGGACCTTTTAGATGCAATCCTACTTTTAGGAAACACACTCACGATACATAAAAATACAATGTGCTCACATTATGTAATGCTTTGTTTGGTTAAGCTTGATCATGACATGTCATATGACACGTAGGTTGGGCTAATAAAAATGTGTACGCGTTATGGCGAAGAAAAATGTGCACACGTTTTATAGTTACAAAACACGCACACATTATGGAGAAGCAACACATGCACGTGTTTTGGAGAATCAAAATGCACACGCATTATGGATAACCTCAAAAAATGGTTTTGGTTCATGGTAAGGGAAATGAATAAAAAAAATAGTTTGCATCATCAAGACTTATGACCTATAGTAATATTTTAGCATCATCAAGAACAACATCTCAAACAACCACGCCTAACCTCCCAAGAGAATAACTTTTCTTTGTGTTTTAATATGGACGCCATTAGGAGGCTTTAAGAACTAATTATGGATCATAGCCCATTGACCATGTTTGTGAGATTAAATTCAATACTGATGACCTAAAGGTAGTTTTTAAGGATTGATGTCCATGAAGGCATTGAACCTACACATAGGACCACTATATGTGTTATTTTGCATCTAAGAGAGAATATGCAGTACATTAGAATTCTGTTAGAAGTAGGAACATATCCGTAGACATGGTTGAGAGAGGAAACCTAGTCCTTAAGCCCTAAAGGAATCATATAGACATATGGGGCCAAGAAAAACACCTTAAATAAACACACATGATTTATTAAGGGTATCCTCAACCTTTAAGTTGGGATATGGTCATGATTAGGATTTTTTTAACATTAGATATGGAGGATAAGGTGTTCATTATGGTTGGTACATAAAGCTTTAATTTTAGGTTGTAAACCAGCTTTTATGGCTTAAGGTCCATGACTGACACCTTGAATCACCATTAATGACCTCTCATGTTGATATTTTTTATTTTAATAGGGATATGGGAACCATTAGGGGTTTCTAAGTACTATGTATGTGTCTTGGGACCTTAGGCATAATAAGGGGAGGAAACCTAGGCTTTAGCCCTTAGAAGATGATTCTAGGCATCTAGATCCAAGAATGATGTGTTGAAAAAAATCAAGATATCCTTCCATGATATCATTTACCTTGAAATGGGGATACTAGTTCCATTAGAACATTTTTAGCACTAAGTATAGATATTAGGCCCCTTGACATGGGTGGGGGGAAACACTTGGTCCTGAGGCCTTAAAGGAAATTGTTAACCATTTAGGAGCAAAATTGATGCCTCTAACCACCACACATTAGATGAAGTGAATCCTTTAAATATTAATGGGGATATGCATTCCATCATCGTTTGTTCAGCACTAGGTATGCATCTCAATGTCATGTACATGGTCATGGGAGAAAACTATGTCCTTAGGTCCTAACTAAAGCTTCTAGGCATCTCGAGATAGGAAGGATGACTTAAAAAATAACACATGGAATCTCATAGGTATATGTGGACTGTGAAAATGGATGTTAGTGGAATTAGGTGGTTTTGAGCAGCAATATGGGACCTCCGAGACATGTTTGAGAGAATGTGATCATGCCTTAGTCCATAAAGGAATATTTGAGGCACCCATGTTAATGAACAATTCCTTGAAGCATGACACATGACCTACTCAAGGTATGCTTTGTTTCAAAGAAAATATGCACATGCCTTGAAGAGTTTTTTAGCATTAAATATGGGTATTAAGGCCTCAACATGGTCAAGCAAGTAAATCCAAGACTCGATGTTGAAACAATACTTTTGGAATCTATAGCTACGCATGTGACTTACTTACTATCTCTTTATGCCTTACTCACTAGCCCTCCCTACTTTTGTATTTCCATCTCTCTATATCTCTTTATGTGTTTTTATGTCTATTTCCCCACCTCTCTCTCTATCTTTATGTGTGTGTGTGGCCCACCCTCACTCCCCATCTCTCAGAACCTTTCTCTTCTTTCTCTATACCTCCCTCGCTATCCCTCCCTTCATCACTCTCTCTATATCGCTCCCCCTCCCCCCTCTTTCATTTTTTCTCACCCCCCCTTCTCTATATCCCACACAATATCTCTCTCTCTTGTGTGTGTGTGCGTGTTCCTCCCTCACTTCCCATCTCTCCCTCCCTTCTCCCTTAATTACCAACCCTTAATGCATTTATCCCTCTCCCATATCCTCTCTCTCTCTCTCTCTCTCAACTTGTATCCCTCCCTCCCTATATCTATTCACCCTCCCTATCCATGCTTCTCTCTCTCATAACCTCCCTCTCTCTCCATTTCTCAACCCTCCACCCTCTTTCTTTGACACCATCTCTATCTATATATGTGTGTGTGTGTGTGTGTGTGTGTCCCTACCCCCTTTCTCTTCTTGTGTCTATTCCCCCCCATACCGCTCTCTCACACCCAAACCTTCTATCACTCCCTCACATCCACTCTCTCTCTCTCTCTCTCTCTCTCTCTCTCTCTCTCTCTCTCTCAATTATACTCCCTTCCTCTATGTTTTCAACTTATACGTTCTCCTCAACCCCGTACCTCATTATGACCAGTATTACTTGTTTTATCGCATATCATTCCGCTCTCTTCAATTTACCCCTCCTTCCCCCTCTCTCCTCCAACACACCTCATTCCTACTCTAATAATCCATATCCACATTTCCATTCACCAATCCTCTCTCTCATAAAACCATCACCCACTTCCTCCCCTCCACCTTATCCCCCTTCGTTACTCAAGTCTCACATACTGCTTTTAACCCTATACATCTTCAACACCTCTTATCCTCCTAATAGTTCTCTCAATACCCACTCCCCTTCATCATTATAACCCATAATGTTCACATTCCATTCATCTTTCTCCACTTGTTTTTACAACATCTTCCTAGGACCTTGATCCTTCCCCACCCCCTCTGAACTTTTAAGCATACTTACATAAACATACAACATCCTCCTATTCCCTTGAACCTTTTCCACCCCCTCTAAACAATTAACCATCCCCACTTGAACTTACAACATCCTACTAGTCCCTTGACCCTTCCCCACCCCCTCTCAACTATTAACTATCCCCACTTGAACTTCCAACATCCTCCTAGGCCATTGACCCTTCCACGCACCCTCTAAACTATTAACCATACATTTGATTTCTTGCATATAGTGCTAGATTTTTTGCTCTAGATAATGCGCATGAGTTATAGAGCTACATAACACATGCATGTTTTTTAGTTCTATAATTAGCACATGTTTTGTAGTTCTATAACATGCACACGTTTTGTAGTTCTATAACATGCATGTGTTATCTAATTCTATATGGGAGGGAAGTGTAATTTGAATTTAAACATAACACGCTCTCATTTTGTAGTGCCTAAACCATGCCAATCCACTTGATCACATGTCACCAATAGTCATATGTGTATTGTTTGGAGTTTCCTTTGGTAATACCGAACTTGTGTTATGGTATATGATAAACCGTAGCTATTTGGGCATTTCTTCTAGTTTCTAAAGAAGTCATTGTTTACACACGTGTTTTTTTATTTTTTGGACTAGGGGAATCGGAAACTGGGGCCGAGATAGTACTCGCATGACACGGGGTCCAGTGATCCATTCTCGCTACCACTATAACCCTAGGTGCCCCACACTCGCCGCAAGACATGGGACACAGGTAAACCCAGGCGGGATTGATCTCGTGACCTTCAATTTACAACAAGTGACTTCATAACAACAGAACCGCCAATGAGCCACACCCGTGCGGGCTCATTGTTTACACACTTGTTATAGTATGCTACACACAATCATTTTTTATGAAATATTAAAAATAAATAACATTTTTTCTGCAGATTCTTAATATGTAATTTTCATTTAAAAATATTCTATTTTCCTATCTTTTTTCAATTTCTATTGTGTCATAACTCCTTAACTCAAAAAACATGTTGTTAGTATTATTTCATAACGTTTTCAATTCTTAATTATTTCAAAAAACATTATATGGTGCACTAGAAGACACTAACCTCTAAATTCTATAAAAAAACTTATTTCATGATTATTTCATTAATACTTTCAAAGGATGCACCCGCAAAAGACGTACCATTTTTTAGGAATGATCACTTAGACAATTATAAAAAAATATATAAAAATTACTAATTTTATTTTCGAAAAATAGTGCTACACTAGTGCTATATGTTCTCTACATGCCTGCAAATATTTGTATCATGAACCCATGATTTAGGTCTTCAAAGGTTGAACCCACAAAAACATATACCTTCTCATTTTCCTAAAAAATAAAAAATAAAATGACTCTTAGAAAAAATGAAACTTGACATAGTTATAAATATTTTCGATACATAAAAATTCTATATTCAAAAACATGATTCATTTTCCTACATTTCATATTTTTTACTCAAAGCAAGATATTTTGTGTAAGTATCTCAAAAAATACAATTAAGTGGAGGGATTCCTGATTTTTCAGTTTTCTATTGCATCTAACGTGCCAAAAATGACCCTCATTAGGTTGCACTCCCCCTTTAATATATAATTGACTTTAAACAAATATTGTCTTCAAGCCATGGTTGACTATGCTTTAGGAATCATTGACTTTAAACAAAGTTTGGCTATATACTAAACATGGTTAACCAATGTATAATTGTTAGTCTTTATACAATGGTTAGACTATTGTTGGAAATGGTCAAGGAAGGGCGTCAAATGATAGTTCACTATGTTTGACCATAGTAAACCATAGTTGACCATTGTATGATATTAGTTCAACTGAGTACACCATGGTTAACTATTGTTGACTTTGATTAACCATGGTTGACTATGGTTGACTCTTATTTGACCATGCCAAAGCATTGTTTATTATAGTTGATCTAGGTTTAAACATGCCTAATTATGGTTGGCATTAATGCATCATTAGTGACTATGTGAATAGTTAAATTTAGCGACTATAGTGATTATGGTTAACTATGTGTTACTTTAGTGCATAATGCTTAAGTATGGTTCAATAGTGACTATAGTGCATCATTAGTGACTATAGTGATTATGGTTAACTATGTGTTACTTTAGTGCATAATGCTTGAGTATGGTTCACTATGTTTTAATAATATTTATTACGTTTAATTTTGAGAGTGTGGCATTAACATGTCCATTACGATTTTTGTGACATTGAAATCACAATATTACATTATGTTGTATTATTATATTATTAATGTTATTAATGATCCTACTAATATTGTTAATATTAATATTAATGTTGAATCTCAATGTTAATATTAAAAATAATTAATATAATTAATGATAATATTAAAATTAATATTAAAATTTTATTTTATTAATGTGTTGTAAATATTGTTTCTAATGTTATTAATGTTGTAAATTATTAATGTTAATTTTGTTAATACTTTTTTATTAATGTTTTTTTAACAATAACGGTTATGATATATTAAAAGGGTGGTATAACCACAAAAACAGATCTAGAATATATCTAGACGTCCTTGTGGAAGAGGCAAAGAGAGTCTAGCTATTGCTAGATTTTAACAAGTATTGGTAGAGTTGGTCCAAATAGAAACATAACAAGTAAACTAAGAGTAAAACATTTACAATGTACGAAATTACCCTATTCACAAGAAGACCATTAAACCTTAAAATGATAATTCAAAGCATATTTTCGCATACATACAACAAAATTCAAAACTGCTTTCCACAAACGAGACTTCAGTTATTTTCCTCTTCAAGGAGAGACAGGGAACCTGGACGATTTGCAACTTCCATATTTAACACTTTCACTTCGATCTTCTCCATCTTTATCTCTAATTCGGCCATTAGTCCCAAAAAAACATTTTTAGAGCGCTTGGCTTCCTGCTTAAACTCCTTTCTCAGAAACACCAAGTCCCTATCAACATTCTCCAGATTCCTTCCTCTCTCGGTGTCAATGTTATCAACCATCTCATTCAGCTTCTTAATTTCTTTTTTGAGGTCCCAAATACCAGAATCCACAAACAAAGCTGGCGGGGATGAGCCTTTGGATGGTGAAGATGCTTTCATCGTGTACAACACTTTCTCTCTCAACACCTCTCCATGATCGCCTCTGCTACATACCAACCTCAGCACCTCCTCGATAAATCCTATACTGCATACCAACAAGAGAATACATCCTTTGCCCTTCTCCAAACTCTTCCTTTTATCCTTTCCACCTAAAACCATTATTCGGCCCATAATTTCTTGCATCACCTCAATTAGTTCGCATCGCATCGACGGGACGTGAGATATTGCGTAGGAAGGGAATATAACTCCCAAAGTACCATCATTTAAAACCCACTTCTTGATCCAATGAGTGCACACACGTCGAGTTAAATCAACAAGTGTCACCAAGTGGCAGGGGCACGTGTCAGCTGACAAGAGTGGCATGTGCCAAAAGCCACAAGCCCCGAAGGCCTTTAGCCCTAGGAGCCAAACCACAGTCCTATGGTGGGTGACAATTGTAGCTAATCCCATTAATCAAAAGAGATCCAAAATTAAGGGTGGTTCCAGTATTTTCAGTGTGATGTGCTCCAGAGTTATGTTTCCGAAGGACATGGAAGAACTCAATTTTGCAGAAAGAGTGGGTTAGGACCTTATTTTTTTTATGAGCTGTTGAAGGTGCATCTCGTTTGGGAGAGAGTTCTCAGCTAGCGCTTGGATTACAATTCTCGAGTCTCCCAACACAACGAGATCAATAATTCTTTGATTTTTTGCAATTAAGAGTCCCTTCCATAAGGAAAATGCCCCTGCCATATTGTTTGTTGCAGTTCCAAACCCCATGAAAATTTGGTTTCCATGTCTCTATATTAATATTATTATTTGTGATATTGTTTATTAATATTATAATTTATTTATATAAGTTAAATTATAGCACTAAAATAAAACTATTTAAGCCATTTTTGAAAAACGAAATGTTTGAATATGATTTTATTTAGATAAATTACTCTTGGCTACACATTAGAGTGTAAATATAAATCATTTAAATTACATATTCAAATTGTAATAATTGTAACAAGGACACTCAAGGACATTAAATCCAATCTTATAATTAAAAATGAAATTTAAATAATATAAAATAAAGAGGTATTAATTTTTTTAATCATTGTTTTTTTCTTTCCTTTCATCTCCTAATCATGGTTTTAAATTAAATGATTTTCAATCAACATCAATCTAATTGATATATTCATTTTCATTTTCAGTGACAATTGTCATGGCTACTTTCATTTGATTTTATTCCTCTAACGTTATTATAAGTAAAATTGCTCCCATCAAAAGCCTCCGCTATTGTATTAACAAAATGATTGATATGATTATGTAAATTTTCAAAATGAATGTATAAAATTTTATTTTTAAACAAACTCATTTGGAAAAATAACAAAAACATTGATGTGATTATTATGTAATAAACATACTTAGAGGCCCTATTATTATGCACAAAATAAAAATTTCAGCTTCGTTTTAATAGTTATTTGACATTTTAGAATTCTCTTTTATTTAAAAGCATAAAACCATGATTCATCGTGTAACTTTTAAATCTCCTGAAATGGAAATTTATAACCATTTGTCATTCGGAAGGTAGTAAAGGGATTTGAAGTTTGCATGTAGTTCGGCAAAATGATTTCAAGTTTGCATGTAGTCTTTTGCAAGGATTTCAATGTAGGTTCATCACTCAGTGGAACCATGTCATAGGGCCTTCATTTATGGGATATTAAAGAATACCTCTAATTTCACTAGATATTGATAATTACCTATAAAACTATTTTTGTTGAGCCCCCTCCCAATACATACTTCCAATTAAAAACACCTCATTTTTACAATATATTCCTTATTTTTACTAGAAACCCCTTTTTATACCCTCACAATACCTATAAACATCTCATTCCATATTCCCTTCCCCCCAATACCTACAATATATTAACTTTATTTTTCATAATTAAAATCCCCCCTTTATGAATGAATGTGATAAGATATTGCTCAACAAGGTGAATCCCCCTAGATTTCAATGATATCTCTTGTCCCTAAGAAATTTAAGTGAAATATTTTGCACTCCTTTTAGGGGTTGCACTCCTTTTATCCTTAGAGATATTCTTTTGTGATCCTTAAGGTGATCATGAACTGTAAGATTCATGAGAAAGAAGATTATATTTGCATACCATGGATCCTGCTCTAACTGTTGAAGTTCTGCTGACTTTACTTTCTCTAGATCATTGTTCTCACACACCATCCTTAAGGCCTCATCATTCCCCTGAGTTAACATCTTGTCTAGACCTTGACCTTTGATTAATTTTTTCATCCCAATCTCTAGATCATATTCATGAATTTTAGAGACCCATTTACCCCTTATGCCCAAACAATCTTGTTGTGACAAGATATCTTTTACAAGTACATGAGGTACATAACCAATTCTTTTGTAGTAGACAATGTATGTTCTGAAATGTTTTAACGACTTTATCAAGTCATAAGCCTCCCTTACCATGATTGTATACTTCAATTCTGATTCTTCTAAATCTCGACTCATGAAAGAGATGAGTTGCTCATATCCTGCATTGTTTTTCTAGAGCAAGAATCCCGTGGTAGTACTTTCAGAAGCAAAGGAAAAAATCAAGAAATCTTTAGAGTAATCAGGACTAACCAAAACCGATGATCTGGTAACTACATCCTTGATGCATCTGAAAGCTTCTCAACCCTCATTAGTTCATTCAAAGTTTGCATATTTCTTTAATAACTTTTGGTTTGGGTTCATTAACTCTTCTAAATTAGGGATGCATCTTCTTATAAAGTTGATTTGGTTATTAAAGCATTGTAGAGATTTCACATTTTTAGGGAAAGGGATATTTTTAATTGCCTCAATCCTTTCAGGGTGCACCTTTACTCCATCTTTAGAAATGATATGTTCTAACAATTTCCCTTTATTAATACCTAGGACGGACTTTGTTGGATTAAAAGAGATGCCATATTTCCTACATCTTTCGAATACTTGATTGAGGTGGCTTACATGACTCATCCTTTGTTTTGAGAAAACTGTTAAGTCATACTCATAAATTTATATGATCTTTCCAATCAATTCTTTAAATGCATAATCCATGGCCCTTTGGAAAGTGGCGCCTACATTCAACAAACCAAAAGAAATCCTTAAATATTTGAAGGTACCCCATGGGGTTGTGAAGGTAGTATTATGTCTGTTCTCCTTTTGGATCACCAACTAATTATAACATGAAAATCCATCTAGCATGGACATCATTTCCGAACGTGTTACCTTTTGAAGAAGAGTTTCCATATTAAAAAATGGATGGTTGTCGGTTTGACAACAAATGTTTAGATTCCATAAATCTATACATATTATTATCCTCCCATTCCTTTTTCTCACAATAACCAAGTTGGAGCACCAAGATTAATGTCATGTTGACGCAATGATCCGAGCAACCAACATTTTCTCAAGCTCCTTTTTAACTATTGGTGCAAGCTTGGGGTTGATCTGTCTCAATTTTTGTCGAAAATGTTTAACTTCTTTAATTTATTTTTTGAGAGGTCTAGTGTGTTGGTTCACACATCCTCTCGATAATATTTGAGCTCGTCACAAGTGAAAACGAAGACATCTCTATACTCTTTGACAAAATTTACTAAGTCATTCCTTTCCTTTTCAGAAGTACCTTTTCCATTTTTTATCATTTTTCGGTTCATTATTTTTCCCAATGTTGATAACAGTGTATGCCCCAGGATTCATTGAGTTTATGTTGTTTTTTCTTCTATCCTACCTATCAAATGTATGCTCAAGTGAAACTAAAACACGAGCTAGTGGATTGTCGAATTGATCACCTTTCCCCTGTTTACCCTCCTCATGAAAATTGACATTGAAGTTTGAAAATTCCTCTATGTTATGGACAAATTTCTAAATATGTTCATCATTGTGAAATACCTTCCAATGCTACATGTTATCTCTGACACATGTTCTAAATTTATTCTATAATTTACCATCACCATTTAGTAGTTCTTCTGAAGGTTGAAGAGTTGAAGCTGCTACAACTAGCTTATCTGCTAAGCTATTTTGATCTCTATGGATGCTAGTTAGATTTAAGGCATCAAAGAATTCCATTGTATCCCACACTTCATTCCTATTCTTCTTTAACCTTTTACATTTGCATGAAAAATGGTTCTTAACTTGGAGGATTATTAAATCAAAGTCGCCTTTTATATTCAACATCTTAATCCCCATATCTAAATAGCTATTTCCAAACCAAGTAGCAGTGCCTCATATTCTGCTACATTGTTGGTTTCCTCAAATTCTATCCTAAAGGCAAAGTGAAAAACTTGTCCTCTAGTTGAAGTGATGACAACTCTAGCTCCCTTTCAAGATCTTGAATGTGCACCATCAAAGTTCATCTTCCATATTTCATCTACCCTTTCATCTTTAAATTTTTCTTTAAGTGGGGCCAAAAAGGTAGAGTAGCAAGAATAATTTCCAAGACTATGTGTGTTGTAAACATATTCATGAGAAGGCTTCTTGGGGTTTTCTACATGGAGTTTCTTATCCTTTTCACTATGCAATTTCACCATTGTATCTTTACATAAAGGCACGGTGGAATAAGTCGAGTCCATTGAAAGGTTCCCCAAATTAGCAGCCCACTTTCTTGATAGCAACATACCCCATTTGTCAAGTACATCAATTATAAGTATATCCATGTTTAGATGAATATGAGGGTACTTATCCAATTTGACTAGAAAACCCAAAATAATACCAACAGCCTCAACCTCTCTAGAGTCCATTGCACAAACAATGGTAACTTTTAAATTTAATTGTGCCATGATTTTCTTGGTCATTATGTTGGTTGAAGACCGAGAATCTAACATACAACTATGAAGAAGAGGATCATTCATCAATAGTGAAATATAGAATGGAAGATGATCTTCTCTTCCCCGTTCCTTTGTTTGTAAATTAACTCGAAGGTTGACGGAGCAATCTTTGTTTATTGGAGTGATTTTTTCTTAACTTTATTGAAAGGTTAACATACAACTATGAAGAAGAAGATCATTCATCAATAGTGAAATATAGAATGGATGATGATCTTCTCTTCAGCGTTCCTTAGTTTGTAAAATAACCTTAGTTTGTAAAATAACTCGAAGGTCGATGGAGCCATCTTTGTTTATTGGAGTGAATTTTCTTAACTTTATTGAAATGTTACTTTGTGAGGAGGAGTAGGAGTGAACACTTTCATCAATTTGTGTAGTTGCCATTGAATTTTAATCACTTGAGTTGCAGGAATTGATACCTTAAATTTTTGAAACCAAACACCCATATGAAGAATATCATTTGGGTCATGAGGGGTGTTTACGTGATATTGCTTACTTTTTGGAGTTCGAGCATTTCTGTTCTTTGCCATCTCAAGCACTACGATTCTGCAAAACAATGGACAAAAGCTAATCCTTTGAACAAACAAATGAAAGAAACCTTAATAGATACATACTATTATAAATTTGAAAGGTGGATATTCCATTTTATTAATTTAATAATTCAAAATAGGGTTTAGTAGCATATATAAGAAATAATAAGTGTGAGTATATTATATAGATGACTCCACTTGGTAATATCTCTCTTTCTCTCTATATATGTTCCGCAACATTTACTACTCTGATTGTAAGACCATTATGTGTGCTTAACAAGCTAGCTAGAGAAAATTTTGTTACCAATAAAATCTGGACAAAACAGTGAAGGACAAGTGGAATAAAAGATAAGGTAAAAGTGTTAACTAGCCGGAGAAGTCATTGTTTCATTTAGGAAACTTGAGATGAGAGATCTAGTTGCAGTCATATAATTTGATCTGGTATATGAAACTCGCGATATTTGGCATTATTAAGTGGTTTAGATAGCTTGTATGGTAGACCGCTATCGACCTCCCCCATGAACATAAAATTTATAACGTTGATGGCTACATCGACATATTTGTATTTCTGTCAAATTAACCAAATATAAACATTGTTTACATTATTTTCATGGTATGCATCCTCGAAACATAAAGGGGTCAGTCTTCACATGGCTATGTTTATCCACTGTTGGGGAATGAGAGAAAATTCCAACAAAAGTAAGTTGCGCGGAATCGAGAGGTGACAAATGGTAACATAGGTCTGTTATTTTAATAATATTTAAATAATAAATATACAGTAGGCTTGGACAGTATAGTATTCAACAAAACACCCATACGGGTTTCAAAACACCAAGTAATTAATCACTGGGTTTCAAAACACCAAGTAATTAATCACTGTACGGGTTTCAAAACACAAGTAATTAATCAACCGAGACATTTTTATGGTTAACAACACAATTTTCGCCAGCAGTTAAAACTTATCATTAACACTACATACATGCGTGAATCGATTAATGTGGAACAATTTATTGAATTTATTTATTTATTTAAACAAAATGTTGAAATTGGGAGGATTGATCTACAACCTAACGGCTATGGGTGGTGATTAGACATAATTTAATATTACTTAATAGCTAATATACGTAAAGGTGCACGACGAAGTATAACAAAAGTTGGCAGAACAAATAAGGCCCTTGTCAGATTTTTACTTCATAGAAACTTTGTATGTAATCATACAATAATAAGCGACGATTTGTTGATGTGGGCACCCTAGCTTGTATCTTGGTCAACAAATTGAATCGAGAAGGACAAGCGCGAGCACTGGCGTAATGCAACTCTTCTCCAATAAAGACTTGATATTGAAAAATATAGTTCTTATAGCGCTGTGTGAACTAGTTCAGAAATACAAAGATGGAATCCACCCACCACCCATGAAAGGAACCAAAAAGAAACCATTTACAACATTTGGAAAAATATTTAATCCATGTAGAGTGATCGAGTGGTGGATTGAGAAGGTAAACCATGCTGATCACTCGACGAGCAACAATGAGCCATGAGTAGGAATGCGGTATTTGTTATATGGAAATATTTGTTTTTGTTAGGTACGTTTAAGTGACTGTTTTGCCAGTTTAGGTAGAAATGCGGTATTCGAACTCCTGGATTCAGTGCTCATAGTAAAGCATTTTATTGTGAGTTGTTGAGCTCTGTGTGCCCTATTTCAGATGGATAAAAGAAGCTAGGGTTATTGAACTGATTTAACTGCAATGCATGTACATTCTATTGTGAGTTGTTGAACTCAGTTTGCGCTATTTCAGATGCAACCAAAAAAAACCTTATTTGGAATCATTGACTCTTTTATTAATAAAAAAGGCAGGAATTTATTTCTTTAACCAACACAGAAATATCTCTTTGTATAGAATAATAATGGTTATATGTGAAGGTGGAGAATAATAAAGTTAAGGGTGAGGTTGGTTCGTGATAAGAAATTCATGGTTGTACCTCCTTAGAGATTCACTATGCGGGTTTTTCCTTGGAGCAAGTTCTAATTGATTCAGAGTATAATCAGCAAGCAAGTACGTGAGGTTCAAACTGATCTCGCGAGAAAACCGTGGCTGCCGCAATTAACTTGAGTTATCACTCCCAGTAGAACCCTTTTGTTTTCTTTTTTTACCTTTTCCAAAATCTTGCGACTCAATTTACTTGCCACGGAATTTACTGTGCCATGGAATTTTTGTCGACGGATTTATTACGCGATGGAATTATTGCACACAGTTACTCTCCTTCGACAGATTTACTGCGACGGAGTAAGTGCATGAACTTTTCACCTCAACACATTTTTACTTAGGGTTCGACTCACTTTTAATACAGAAAACACTCTTCACTGTGGTAACCTAGAATTAACTGCGACACAATTATATTGTGACTCACTCACAATATTATCTAAGAAAATAATAAACAAAATTTGTGTCGAGCCTCTCTCCGTAAAACTAGAAGTTGCATTAAACCATGAACTATTGGATATATATTTCTTGTGATGACATAACAAAACTTACAACTGTAAATACAAACTTGGAATTTACGAGGATGTTTCACTTGTTGCAGAGCTTGGCTTTTCAACACTTACAAAAAGAAGCTTGAGCTTCGTGACTCTTCAGTGAGTTTTTCTTCTTCTTCTTCTCTATACCTCTCTTCTCTATTCTATTATGCTTGTCTATTCCATTTCAGATTTACAATCTCCTCCTTCATATAGAAAATTTATGCCGTCTAATCGACTTAACATTAAAAGACCGTAATTACTCTCTACCTAGAAACTTAGCTTCAACAACTTAATTCCATTGTCTTATATATGAGAGATCTAAACTCTTTATCTTGTCAGAGTGTGTGACAGTTTCTTACATGCTACAGACTCTCACAGAGTCTACTGATGTGATTATCGGATCAACGAGTAATTAATATTTCCAACACTCCCCCTTAATTATGAGAAGATCAAAATTTAAAACAAAAATATTACAAAATGTTTCAGAGCAGAAAACATGCTTTGTTCATGATAGAGTTCATTGTGCAAAACTTGTCACTCCCAAATAACTTCAAAGATACTGAAATGTATCCCTTGCCAATGGTTTTGTGAAGATGTCTGCAAGTTGATCTTCAGACCTACAAAATTCTAAACAAATTTCTTTGTTATTCATCAACTCTCTTATGAAATGATACCTTGTGTCAATGTGTTTGGTTTTCTTGTGAAACACATGATTCTTTGACACTTCAATGGCTGAATTGTTGTCACAGAAAATTGTTGTTGGTTCTTACTAGTTCTGTGACAGATCTTTTAGCATTCTTCTCATCCAAATAGCTTGACATGTAGCACCTATAGCTGCGACATACTTTGCTTCTACTAAAGATAGAGTTAATATGGGTTGTTTCTTTGAATCCCACGAAACAACACCTGTACCAAAAAGAAATGTGTACCCACATGTGCTTTTCCTCTCATATGTGTTGCCTCCATTGTCACTGTCACTATATCCAATGAATTTAAGATTTTATGAAGTTGAATACATTATTCCAAGATCTTTTGTACCACTTACATACCTCAGAATTCTTTTACCTGGTTGCCAATGTGAGTCTTTTGGTGAATCCATGACTCTTGAGATCAAACTTACTCCATACATGATGTTTGGTCTTGTCGCAGTTAAATACATAAGGCTTCCAACAATCCTTTTAAACAACATAGGATCTACAGTTGATCCATCATCATCTTTGCTCAATTTTAAACCCGTTATTACTGGTGTTGGGGCTCCCTTGCAATTTGACATATTAAATATTTTTAAAACCGTGCTTGCATACTTGGACTGTGATATGAATATACCATTTTCAGATTGATGGACTTCATTTCCCAGAAAGAACTTCATGAGCCTCAAATAGCTCATTTCAAATTCACTTTTCATGACTGCTCTAAATTCTTTTATGCCAAAATCACAAGTAAATATTAAATCATCCACATACACGAAAACAATTAACATGTTACATTTCTCATTCACTTTGGTGTACATCGTTGGTTCACTTTCACTTTTGTGAAATCCATTCTCAATGAGATAGGAATCAATGCGACTATACCAAGATCTTGGAGCTTTCTTCAAACCATAGAGTGCCTTCTCAGTCTGTACACTTTGTGTTCTTGTACTGGAACTTCATAGCCTTGTGGTTATTCCACATATACTTCTTCATCTATATAGCCATTCAAAAATGCTGACTTAACATCCATCTGATAAACATGCCATTTTTTGTGCGGCAATGGCCAAAACAGTTCCGATTGTATCCATGCGTGCAATTGGTGAAAATGTTTCATTGAAATCTATGTCGGGTTGTTGTGTGAAACCTCTTGATACCATTCTTTCCTTGTGCTTCTGCACATTCCCATCAGCATCTTTCTTGGTCTTATAAATCCACTTGATGCTAACTACATCTTTATCTTTTGGTACATCAACTAGTTCCCATGTCTTGTTTTTCTCAATGCATTCTATTTCTTCATCCATGGATTATTCCCATACATTTTCTTCAACAACTTCCTCAAATGTTAGTGAATCATCTATTTGAGAAAACAATGCAAAGAGAGAGAAGGAATTTGGTGTACTAGATTCATGTATCTCACACAGACTTCTTGTCTTCACTGGATCTGTTGATGTCGAACTGCTTGATGGATTTTATTGTATTCTTGGTGTGCTTGTCGGTGTAGCTTGAGCTGCGACTTGTGTTGATGTTCCTTGTGTTGAACCATGCCGCGGTGTCATGGGAGTTGACGGTGCTATGACTAATTGATTTACTTATGGTGTTTGAACCACTTCCTCCGTCATGTCTTCATGCTCGACATTTGACACAATCTTGATATTCTTCTAGGCATTTCCATCACATGATTCATTCTCAACAAATTGAACGTCCCGACTAATAATTACTTTCCTTGTGATAGGGTCATACAACTTGTATGATTTTGTGTCTTTAGAATAGACAGCAAAAATACATTTGCGCCCCTTCTTGTCTAACTTCTTTCTTATCTCATCTAGCACATGAGCATATGCGACATAACCAAAAACTTTTAAATGAGAAACACTATAATTCATACCTGTCCATGCTTCTTGAGGAACCTTGTTCTTCACGCTCTTTGTTGGACATCGATTCATAATGTATACAGCAGTTGCAATTCCTTCAACCCAATATTCATTTGGAAAATGCTTGGTTGTCATCATGTTGCACGCCATTTCCATAATGGTTCTATTCTTTCTCTCTATGATAGCATTCTGCTGAGGTGTATATAATGCAGTGAATTACTTCTGTATGCCATGAGTTTTGCAGAAATTTAGAATTTCATTTGAAACATATTCACCGCCTCTGTTCGTCCTTAAGATTTTTATCCGGTGACCACTCTCGTTCTCCACGAGTGCTTTGAACTACTGAAAACAACTAATTGCATCAGATTTATGTTTCAAAAAATATACCCATGTTTTTCTTGAGTAGTCATCAATAAAAGGAAGAAAATACTTGCAGCGACCAATGGACGTTGTCTGCATTGTACTACAAATATCAGATTGCACGATATCAACTGGTGTGCGTGCTCTGTATGACTTTCCAAATGGAAAAGTTTCTCTATGTTGCTTGTCAAAGATGTAGCCTCTATAAACTCTGTCTGGTTTGTCGATCAATGAAAATCCTTTTACCATATTTTTTGTGTGCAGTAGCTTCATCCCACCAAAATTCAATGTCAAAATCTGAAATGCCATATGGAGGAGTCATCCTGAACTTATATTTGAAATGCAGCCTGAAAATTAGTGTTGTCATTTTCTTTCTTGTCGCAGTAGACGACCTCTTATTTACTTTCTGCCTTGAATGCAGCTTATGTATTGATCAAAACTATCTTCAATGGAAACAAATGATTGCTTGTAATTGGCACTCTTATTATCGGCTGATTGCTTGGATGTATATCTTTAATCAAATAGTGATTATATTCCATGTAGACTCTGTAACCTTTCTATATCAATTGTCCAATACTCGGCAAATTATGTTTCATACCTTCGATATGATAAACATCAAGCATATACTTATGCTCCCCCTATTTGGTTAAAATACTAACAGTACCTTTTCCCAAAATAGTGACATGGACATTATTTCCAAGTGTAACATGAGTTTGAACTGATTTATCTGTAGTGGAAAATAAATTTAAATTACCAGTCATATGACTGTTGTAGACTAAATCTAAATACCATATGTCACATGGACTTTCTTGGATGGTATTGCATTCAATTGGTGATGTGCACGCCATCAACATTGCGCTCGATGAAATGTTTGTGTTCGTCGACTCATTATGGCTTTCCTTTCCTTGGCCATATTGCTTCTTCGTGGATTCATATGCATAATGACCAAATTTCTTATAGTAGTGACATTGAATCTTTGATTTATCAAACATATGACCAATTGGATGACTTGTGTTCTAATTATGTCCTCTACCAACAACATCTGCAGGACTACTGCTGCGTCCTCCTCTTGAGAAGTTTCTTCCTCTGCCTATGCAATTATTTCTCCCCTTGCCTCTTCCATGGCTTATAGATGAATGTGCTACAAACGCACCTTCAAATGATGTTTGTGTTCTGTTGAGCCTGTGTTCATGATTGATGAGTGAATCTTGCAGCTCATCAATGGTAAACATTGTCATGTTTGTGTGTTCTTCCAAGGTCACAATAAAGGATTCAAATCTTGGGGGAAGACTTCTGGTAATTTTATCAACCACCCTTTGTTATGTTACTACTTCTCCATGAGATTTTAGTTAATTTATCAAACCAACAACTCTGGTATAAAATGAGTCTACTGACTCTGAATCTTTCATAGACAGAGATTCAAAATCTCTTCTCAAAATTTGCAACTTTGAAGTATTTGCCTTGTCCAGACCTTGATAAGCTGTCCCCAATGTGTCCCATGCATGCTTTGCGGTAATTGTTGCCGCTAATCTTGGGAGTATGCTTTCATGCATGGCTTGATGTATGTAGAACATAGCTTTTTCATCTTTCTTTCTTTGTTCCCTGAGGACATATTTTTTAGCTTGTGAGAGATTATTATATGCCGCTTGATCTGCTTGTTCTACATAACCATTCTCAAAAATATCCCAAACATCTTGACCTCTAAAAAAAGCCTTAATTGTTAGAGACCAATATTCATAATTCTTTCCTCTAAAAATCGGAGTTTGTAAACTCGACATATTTGAACCCGAAGTAGAAGCCATTTTAATTATTAGTATTTTTTAACTATCGTTACAAAATTACTTTTTCCCTTTTAGAACAAGATCTCTTTCTTAAACAAGCTCTGATACCATATCTCGAGAGAAAACGATGCCCACGACAATTAACTTGAATTATCGCATGCAGCACAACCTTTGGTTTTCCCCTTTTCACCTTTTCCAAAATCTTGTGACTCAATTTACTTGCGACAGAATTTACTACATGACAGAATTACTGCGTGATGGAATTATTGTGCAGAGTTACTGTGCTACAACAGAGTTACTGTGATGGAGTAACTACGCAGAATTTTCACCTCGACACACTTTTACTTAGGCTTCGACTGACTTTTACTGCGACATGAATTTGTTTGCGACTAACTCATGTGCAACCAAGTTTTCACAACTTTATATTTCCTAGTCTAAGGAATTAGGAATATAAAAAAAACTTTTCACTGTGGTAACCTAGGATTAACTGCGACACAACTATTTTGTGACTCACTCACAATATTATATAAGAAAATAATAAAAAAAAATTGTGTTGAACCTCTGTCCGTAAAACTAGAACTTTTACACACTGAAATAATTATGGATTCTTTGTGTCTTTCACTCACAGTAAATGCAAACAACATTCACTCAGGTAAATATGGAGAAGATATGCGGCTAACTAGAACTTGGATTAAACCATGAACTATTGGATATATACTTGTGATGGCATAACAAAACTTACAGCCATAAATACAAACTTGGAATTTACCAGGATGTTTCACCTGTTACAGAGCTTGGATCTTCAACACTTACAAAACACACAAGCTTGAGCTTCAAGCTCTTGACTGAGTTTTTCTTCTTCTTCTTCTCCGCACTTCTTTTCTCTGTTCTATTCTGCTTGTCTATTCTATTTCAGATTTAAAATGTCCTTCTTCATACAGAAAATTTTTGCCGACTAACCGACTTAACATTAAAATACTGTAATTACTCTCTACCCAGAAACTTAGCTTCAACAACTAAATTCCATTGTATTATATACGAGAGATCTGAACCCTTTATCTTGTCAGGTTGTTTGACAGTTTCTAACCTGCTACAGACTTTGAAAAATTTTCCTAATGTGATTGAACTCTTTATCTTGTCAGGTTGTTTGACAGTTTCTAACCTGCTATAGACTCTAAAAAGTTGGCTAATGCGATTATCGGATCATCGAGTAATTAATATTTCCAACAGTGTGCAATCTTGGTGTCTGCCTTCCCAAGTGACTAAGGCAAGGTTATACTAGGTGAGGTAAAATAAATAAGTATGGCCAAATAAAGAATAAAGAAGCCAACAAGACAATTTAAAGGAATATTTATCCCTCCATTGTCCTTGTTTGACCGCAAATTAAATAAAGGTTTTGTCATCCTCCCTAGTGAAAATAAATCGTCCTCCCTCATCAAATGCACTTGTCTCAGTTTTCCATTTCATTTCCCAACCAAAAGCAAAGAAAAGAAGTGTAGGATTTTTAAATCTTATTGGTCTTCAATGTTTCCCCCTGCCCACCTCCTGCTATTTTCTGGATTTATTCGTGGAATCCGTAACATTAGAATCAATAAGGGGATCTAATCGACTTGATGTGGTGGAGAGGCATGCAAAGAGTATTTCAGACAATTTTTTATTTTTATAAAACAATCCATATTTTTATCAATCTCAGTCGCACCTCTTTTGGGGTCGATCTAAATTATCCCACCGAAATAAGCCAAGCGCTCTTCAAACAATATATTAACCCTTCATTTCTCTGTAGGAGGCTATTTCCAGGTGCTACATTATTCAAGGGGGGCACACATTAAGCACTCTTTGCAGGTTTGATATTATTATCAACTTCCTTATGACCGAGATCCAAATGCATCCCTTCGAGGTTGAGACCAATATCCACTTCTGGTTATATTATAGATATCGGGCCAAGCCTTGATATATGTTATTTAGCAATAAACACCCTTTATTTTTAAATTAGTCATCTCGGGCTTGAGAAACAACTGAAGAGTAATAAGAAAATGGGTAAGGGTCCGATAAAATATAGGGTGTAATTCATAATGAAAGAATTCCTTTGTAACTGTTAGGGTCTTTAGTAACTAGTGAAACAAAATATATATATATATATATACAAAATAATAAAAAAATAAATAAAATACAAAACATTCATTCAAAGCCCATAGTGATTGATAATACAGAGATATTCTATCGGGAACCCAGGTCGCTCGATTCAAAACCCACAATGCTAACTAGTACACCATAACTTACATATATTCGAAGACGGAATTCAAGCATATAAAATTGTGTAAGTGATGGTTCTGTGCTATAATCCTATGGAATATACATTGGAAGCTATAATATGTGCGAAAACTAAGCATCGACGTAAACAACAACTAGATTTAGCAGAAAATGAAAAGAAGACCAGGTATGGGAGTTAGCTAACATGATATTAACTTTTAAACCCACAAATATTTATAATTAATGAAGAGATTAAACACACAGGAACTCGAACTGAAACAAGTTATAAAATCACACCTTTTCTAGTATCCTTTATAAAATCTTACCTATAGATTATAGACCAGGTTGGATAAGCAGAGGGTCTCCCATGACAACCAACTCATATCAAGAAATGGAATGTCTATGCAAACATCATGATTATGACTTGATTAATAGACCAATTCATATATATATATATATATATATATATATATATATATAGGTATATATATACACAGATATATATATATA
>LPNX011000048.1:87247-116119 GCA_001517045.1 Pseudotsuga menziesii
TGTGTGTATTTACACACTTACACACACACACACACACACACACACACACACATATATATTGAGGGGGGAAGCTCTGCAGTGAGGGGAAACAGTGCATGGAGAAATCCTTGAGGAAGCAAAACCAGACTTAGCGATTTTTAACGCTTTTTTTGCCAAAAAAATTAACTCTAACCTGGGAAAAGTTTTGGACATAATGATTATATATGAGATTGATTATGATTCGTACTCACTCGGCGTACCAATATTTGTACACACATTAAATATGGAGCAGTCACAATAGAAGGTTAGGTCATCACCCACGCTTGAAACGTCAAAGGTCAGGTTTCCAAGCGCGGAGGTTGATACGTCATTAAATGAAAGGAAAGGTGGAAATCATAAAGCAGTAAGGAGAACATGAGATAAAGGAAAGAAAAATGTTGCTTCAATAACAGTTGGAAAGGACATAGCGCTAACAGACTTACCTGAGTATCTGTCCCTATCCTTGGTTGGTCATTTCTGTGTAAAAATAGTGGGTGAGGCTGCACTGTGTAGGTGGATGGAGGAGAATTGGAGTTCTCATCTGCATCAAATGTTCGTTTTTCATATCCTCGCTCGGGGATGGATTCTATTCAGAGTCAAAATAGAGGAAGATAGAAAAAAATTATTGGACAATTCATGGCAGTGGGGGCCCTCTGGGATGATACTAAAAAAATGGAAAGTTGATTTTGAAGTAGACAAAGAACCACAAAACACATAACAAATTTTGACAATTTTACCTAAACTTTTGAAGATGTTCTGAAAGAAAGAAATCCTAGAAACAATTGGAGGAAATATAGGTAAGTTTATATCACTGGAAGAGATCTAGGATAAAAAAGTGAACAGATGATGTGCAAAAATTATGATTGAAGTTGAATTACATGATGGCTTGTTCGAACAAATCTTGCTGGAGCTGCATGGTAGCTCATGGAAACAAAGGTTGGATTACTGGAATATACCTTTTCGTTGTTTTTCTTGTAGACAGATTGGCCATGTCTCAAGAGATTGTCTGAGCAATACTTTGATGAACTCCGTAATTCAGGTGCGACACAAAAAAATGTGGGTTTAGAAGGCATCCCAAGGAGATGATGAAGTCCAAAAGCACATCAAAGAGAAAAAAGGTGGAAAACATGGAGTGCCTCTTCTAGAAACTCTTACATATACATTCCATGGTAAGATGGATTCCCCCCTCGAAAACCTCCTTTTGTTAATGCTTTAAATGTTCTGAAGCTAGAACTTAACTTTTCGAGGACAAAGGATGTTAGTATCACAAATGGCGTGGTGACAACAGTAATTGTTCAGCAAAGAAAGGACATGTGGGAAAGCCCATAAAAGGTCATAGGAGAGGTGGAAATCTCTCAGAAGGAGAAAAAGGACCCCCCCTTATGGATAAAAAATAAAATATACAACACATGTTCGAAAATGATTTCAGAGAGAGAGAAAGTGTTGACTAGTGGGATAGCACTAAACTAGGTGACAAAATTTTCCTTAGGTAGGAAGTCATTAATCTCAAAAGATAAAAACCAAGTGGATTTTGAAGTGAAAACCAACAAACATGCCTCAATTAATAGGGCCCTTAGAGTAGGGAAGGCCTAGGCCAGAGTTCCCTAATGTTAGTATTATCTTTTAACACTAGGCAGTTAGGGAGCTCCTCCAAAATAAAATCTCTCAAGAGGATGACCGTAAGCCTTAAACCGATGATGATTCTCCTACAATAAACCTTGATGGAGGGGACACAAGTCAAATAGGTCCTCAAACCTTCGCTTAAAGACCATAGTTTTGCACATATTAGATCGGAAGGAAATTTAGGGGGACGGTTAATAGCTTGGAGCCCTAATTTTGTTGAAATCATGTCAAAGACTCACAATACAGTGATGAAAGAAAAATGTTATGAGGAAATTTATGCTTTTTACAATGTCTATGACCATTATCAAAATAGAAAGGTTTTTTGGGAAGAATTTTTCTCTTCTAGATTGTTGGAACCTAAAAATATGATAATGTCCCCAAGAGATTTGAACCTCACCTTTTCAAAAAAATAAAATTGGGGATCAACAGCAAGACAGGATTGTCTTAGCACTTTCTTTGCTTCCTTGTTTGACTCAAATAAACTGGTGGATATGCAACCACTGAAACTAAATCTGACTTGGCAGAACAATAGATGCGAGGAACAAGCAATCTCCAAAATACTGTATAGATTCTTTATATCATAAAATTCTCTTTCAGGGCCTATTATTGTGAAAAATTGGATAGAGGTTGGAGGTTTATCTGATAACCTCAAAATTCTCTTACAGCTACAAGGACTTGAACAAAAACTGGCTGCTACATATAAATTCAATCCATCGTGTCTCCAGGAAGAGGAATATCGCAAGATTGTAGATGATTCCTAGATCCCTTTAGAAGACATCCCTAATGTCTCCTTTATGAATAAATTCTCAAAGAACTTACTAACAACAAAGAAGAAGACCAAGAAATGGGCCAATATTTTCATGGGAAACCAGCAAATCCGGCTAAAAGAAGTGGAAAATAACTTAAGGAATATTTACAGTGTTTACAATTCAATAACATTCATAGAGGAGGAATTAAAGCGAGAAGATTTACTAGCAAAGGAGGAAGAGATATGGAGGTTAAAGAGAAGGGACATATTGGTAAAGGAACGAATAACAACACTAAATTTTTCCACGGACATGCAACGCATAGGAAAAACATAAATACGATCTCGGAAATTAAGAACTCGAATGGGGAGATTGTGTATTGTTTTAAGGAAAAAGTAGAGGCTGGGTAGAGATATTTCAAACACCTCCCCATAGAACCAAAAGGATGTAATATCGAAGAAATATTGAATGTGTTAAGCCTATTCCTGAGATTGATAAGAAAAGAAATGAAAAATTCCATGAGAGAATAAGTAACATAAGAGGAATTAGAGAAAATAGTTTTCTCCTTCTATTAGCACCTGTGCTAAAATTTGAATATTTTTACAGTTGCATCTACGCTAATTCCCCTGCAAAAGGATAAGCCACTAAAAAATTATTGAAAATCTCAAGTTTTATCCTTATTAATATGCCTGGATAAAAAAAATATGATCAAGGTTAGAAGATGAATGGAATGGATGGCCTGGATGCACAGTAGAGAAGATCAAAGGCCAAAAATAATTTCCGCCAAAGAAAAATCAGGAGAGGAAGAGCAAAAGAGGAAAAAATTTGGTTATAAAAAATGGTAAATCCAATTTCTGCTTTGTGCAATCCCAAATCCGATGGTCAAGAATGAATCCAAGATAAATCAACGTTCTAGGGAAAAGAGGGAAGTAAAAAGGTGGAAGCGAAAAAGGTGAAATTTCATTTAAGAAAGTTGGAGAAGCCAAGTTTCGCTTTCCGCTCTTTAGCGAAATCAGAAAGGAGGAAGGATAAAATGGAAAAATTTCGGTCATAAAGTTGGTAAACCCGCTTTCCGCGATCCGCAAGATTGACAGTCCAGAAAGATTCCGCTGAAGATCAATGGCTCGTAAAGGAGCAGAAATGCGAAAGGTGGAAAGTGGAAATATAGAGGTTTGGTTGCAAAAAACTTGAATTTCTGCATTCCACGATCCGTAAGATCAACGGTCCGAAAAGCTTCCGTCGAAGATCAATGGATTGGAAAGGAGAAGAAAGGAGAAAGATGGAAAGTGGAAATACATAATTTTGGTTCCTAAGAAGTTGACTTTCCACATTTCACGATCAACAAGATTGATAGTCCAAAAAGCTTCCATCGGTGATCAACGACCCGAAAGGAGAAAAAGGGCAGAAAGCAAAAAGGGAGAAAATTTGGTTATAAAAAGTTGAAAGCCCAATTTCCACTTTTCGCAGCTCACATATTGACCTCATATCAATGGATCGAAGAGTTCCTTTATAAGATCGATGATGTAGAAAATGGAAACATGCACATGAGATAAGTAGATCTCCCGATATGCAAAGCTTGGTAGACCCCGCAGCATTCAACGACCTAGATCAACGACTGATAAAGATCCATGACAGAGGTGGATTCCACTGGTTCAACTTACACGTAGAAAGTAACTTTCCATATTTGTGGAATTACTTAAAAGGGATGCATGTTTTGGAGAATATCTAATCGGGAATGAATCTACAATGGAGAGCAATTCTGCTGAATCAACATGCATGAATAAATGAACATTTGAAACATGCATAATTTAGATGCTCATGGATACATTCAAGACACGCGTCTACACAACATGAATTGATCAAATTGATCAATGGATGGGAAACATTTTCCTAGTTCAAAGTGTTGTTGGTTTAATAATCTAGAACTCTACCAAATTTTACAGAGTGTGCAAGTCAATACACGTGTAGGTGCATCCGATTGTTTTCCAGAAAGATCAATGGTACAAAGACATTCCACTGGTTGAAGATGTAGGGAAGAAGGAAATTGTTGCAGGTCGCTCGAATATCCTCTGAACAGTCATTTTCATCAAGCAGGCCTGAGTCCCAAGTGTCAAGTTTTCCATTTTAATCCATCATGTGCATGTCGTCGTGCCTTCCTGTTTTGTTTTGTGATGATGGCAAATATTCCGTATCGGAATTTGTTAGGATTTAGTGTGTGTGATTTTGATTCCCATGAGGTAAACTAATTTTGGCTCTATTTCGAGGTTGGTCTTGAGAGCTTATTACTTTAAATGTAACCTCTATGGAGGAACAAGGGGTTTGACTTTCATTTTGAATCCTTTGTGCTTGGTTTTTTAACTCTGCAACTTTTCTTGGAAGTAATTAATGCAAAGTATACCATGAGTGTCTAAGATTCATCATGGTGTTCAATCACTAGTACAAAATGAGAAATTAATTACTAAAAAAATGACTAAAATCAGGCTATAAATGACTATTTTTTAGTCAGCGACTAATAGTAGCTAATTTCCACTATCTTATAGCTAGTCATATTTAACTTAGTCATTAATAGCTTGACTTATCAGTCATTTATTTAGTCATTGATTTAGTCATTGATAGGAAATGATTTAGTCATTGATTTGGTCATTGATAGTCAATGATTTAGCCAATTATTTAGTCATTGATTTAGTCACAAATTTAGTCACGGATTTAGTCATTGATTTAGTCATGGATTTAGTCACGGATTTAGTCATTGATTTAGTCACTAATTGCAGCAATTAATGACCAAATATACGACTACATAAACTACTAGATGATAACATATTAATGACTAAGCTAAATACAACTAGATAGGTGAAATTAGCTACTAATGGTCGTATATATGTGAATTTAGTCATTTTTGTAGTCACAAATCTATGATAGTACAGAGGAATCGAACCACCAACCTCCTGCCTATAATTAGGAAGGTGCTCTACCATTGAGCTAGCACCATTTAAGAAGTTGTTATTGCTTGATAATGATGATATTCAAACAAATTTTTCATTATTCAAGCATAGAAAGTAATGGTTATCAAGTTACTATAGATCCATAATGGCTTACCCTGTACTAGTCCTTCAAGTCATTTTTGAACTAAATAAATGCATTTGAAAGGCTTGAAGGACTATTACAAGGTAAGCCATTATGTATCCATAGTAACTTGATAATCATTATTTTTGCATGTTAATTCATCACATTCTACACAAACAAATCCTTTCAATGATAACCAATTAGGACTCAAATAACACACCAATCAGACATCCCCTCTTGAAGGGGAAAAGCAATTCCTATACTCACCAAAATCCTTTTTATTACAACCTTAGGAAACTTTTTACAACCACCCAATATAGTGAAAACCATTGGAAAATATGTGAGAGTTTCAACAAAATCAATTTTAAAAGAAATAATCATGGCAAATAGAATACCCTACAACAATGCACTATTAAAAATGTTACATAATAAACCCTCATGGAAACACAGACTCTTAATGCAAAAATTGATTGCCAATTGATTCACCAAATTATTTCAATTTTGGGTTGTGAAGCTTGGGATTAGAGAGAATAGTTGTTGACAGAAAATAACGTTTATGCATTGTCACAACAATAGAAAAATAATATTATACTGATTAGTGTGTTGTATATACACATATTTGGCCTTTAATGAATACAACTAAGAAAGATATATCACTTTATTGCGTTGTAGCCATTATTTTCCACTGCTAAAATCTCTTTTCCATGCCTTTACATGACCTCACATAGGACAATCCTTGCATTGTCCTCCACCATCTTTGCTTCAAAGTTGTGAATTCAAAATAACATATGGGAAAACATTTCCGCAACCACATATCGGAAAAAATGAAAAACAAATCGATGGCCATGATTTAGAGTGAAACCGAGGAGTTAAAAATATGTTCTTCCATAATCCTTTGGCTTGTTCTATCCATTTGGCCCCAATTCTATTTAGATCCAACTTCATCGACGACAAGACATACACTCTCCTTTTAATGTCATCATGAGATTGAGACCTTCATTTAATGGGAGAATAGAAGTTAACACAAATTATGAAGTTAACATAAAATATGGTTATCTAGAAGATAATCAATTAGATAATTTTCAGGTATTATCCCTGGACTCTTTTACAAGGAAATTTCAAGAGAATGATACAAACCCATTCTCCCATAATTTAGCCTCCCTCCTAACACGAACTTCCTCAACATTCTTGATGGACTTCAAATTATTTTGAACATTTCTATCATTTCTCTCGGGCATGTTTCTTCTTCTCTCAAACTCGAGCGTTGTGTCATGTTTGTTTCAATGCAACGGCATTAAATAAAAATTTTCCTGTCTAATAATGTCATCAAATTAACTCCATCCAAATCCAAACATGGCCTTAAGAATTTGGTATGGCACAAAAAATGAAATGGTTTTCCTTGCATTCTTCAAAATAGTTAAAAAAAATTACTATTGTTGCAAAAATTGACTAATCTCAAAGTTTATTCTCGCAACTATATATGTGCAAAGAGATAGACCCAAATAAGCAATCATATGTATTGCAAGTTTGGATGAAAATTGTGGCACAACATGGGAAAACATGGGAAAACATGTCAACATGTGTCACGAGCGCAAAAAATATACCTTAGTAAGTTCTTTTCCATGTAGTTTTCTGTATGCTTTAGTCCACTTCAGCTTTCGAGGGTTACGTTTCATTTTGAAATTCTTATCACATTTGGAACAAAAAAACCGGAATACCTGAAAATGAGAAAAAATAAGTTATGAGATAGCACTATCGTTTGAGTAGGCTAGGAAGAAACTGAAAAAATTGCAAGCTATGGCCTTTTTGGACACTGTCAAATTCAATGTAAAATGTTATATTAATTGGATGACTACTAGGTTCAATATGGATAACAACCTACCTATTGTTTCTCCCAATCTTAGCTCAGTTAAAATAGGTGGAATCTTCCTTTTGAAATGTGTGATTTATCAATGTTTGTAAAGAAATAAATGCAGTGGCATACCTTCTGTCGAATGAAGGCTTGAGTTTGAATTTCAATACAACCTGGGTCCTGCATACAAGAGTAAAAAGAGGGTATTGGTATTCCAGATTAGCCATGGAAAGTCAATATGATATTAATGCATTTGAAAGGAGAAGACTTTGATCATGAAACTATTTCAAAAGAGAAGCTATTGACAAGTTGCTCCTTGTTGAATTCCTTAAACCTACAATTGAATGTAAAAATAAAATAATAGTAAGTACATTTTCCTTCAGTAAAAATAAAAATACGAGTAAGTAGACAGATAGCTTATGCAAATGTCGTCAGGGGATGAGATGATGCAATAGTCATCCACAATTGTGTTCTATCAGATGGGTTTGTTTCAACTCTAATATGATGCATCAAAATACATGACATAACCACAATATTACTTGGGCAAACTAAAGAAATGAAAAATGAAAATAATTGTACTGAGTAGTTAGTTATATACCAAGTGAAGTGTGGCTTTGGTAGCCTCAAAATAAAATGTGGTACTTGCAACTAAATTGTTAGGATTGGGATCCTGCAAGAGATTATTTTTTCATGTAGTCAATCTATCAATCAGAGACAATATATTGTAAAATTACATACACAAGAATATACTCACAAGTCTTGGAGAAACAATTATCCGAAGTATATTGAAAAAATTCACCATTTAAGAAAGTGATAAACTCTTCACACCTCTGACTGGAATTTAAAATAATCCTTCCAGTTATAGATCACCTAGAGAAACTAACTAATGTAGTGCAGCCTCAAATCAGCATGAGAAGAGGCATCACACCACTAGGATCTGGGGGAACTCGACACTCAGCTAGTGTGACATGAACTCTCTTTGGATTTGAGATGACATCTCCGCAGAGATATCAAAAAGGTAGGATGGCTCTCTAGTGGGAGAAACATGGCCCCCAAATATATCCCGCATCTAGAGTCAGAAACAATGTTTCTCTTAGCCTACCGCTAAATTGGTGACCAATATTGAAAAGAAAGAGTCCATATGAAAAAAGTGTGCCCTATGGCCCCTATTAGAGGAGCTGAACATCAAATCAGATAGACCCCACATCATTGCAACACTAACTTCATCTCCAAATTCCTTGTAACACACATCTGGACACATGACTATTGATAAAATTATACCTCTTCATGCAACAAATATGCACACTTTCACCACTTTGCGCATCCCATAATCTAACAATTCTTTATCACTTGATCCAGTAGAAATTTAGTTGCAGTTGACATGCCATTGCAATGAATGCATGGAAGTTGGAAATTTAAGATATACACATTGAATATCAACATTTTAAGAGTCATAACTTAAAGTATTTGATAAAATACATGACACAAATTAGAAAAAAATTACACATTCAATTTTTGAATTCCAAAAGCAAAAGTGCACGTGATACTAGACTAACTAATTGCAACTGTACAGAAAATGAATTTATAGTAGACTAAGCAACAATATAGAAAATGCATTGGCATCAATTTGTCAATTCCAGCTAAAAAAATTCATATGATTTCTACATGGGATTGTCTTTGGTGATCCTGCTTTGCTCCCTAAGTGAAAATAACTAGCGATCATACCTGATTCTCACTAAACCAGCTATCCCCCCACACATCTAGATATTTACCAATTTAAAACATTATATTATATTGTCGACAATATAGAAAACATCATTATATTATATACATCATTTTAATTCATGTCATAACACAAAAGCATAAAATAACTCAAACTAAAATGCATAAAATTATGGAAATATTTTGATTAAACCAATGATCTTCTACTAAGAAATACTGTGAGTTTAACTTGGATGTATATATAGGCACCATCCTTCTAATATAAGGATGTCAAAAATAACTAAGAAAAACTATAATTATGAAAAAATGAAATCTAGAATAAAAAAAATAAAAAAGGAAAATAGAATATCAATAGAATACACAATTGAAAAAATGGCATTAATGAAATACATCTTGTGATTTCAGCATATTACAACAAATATGAGGCTGCAAATACATAAAAAAATACATTTTCAAATGTCATCCTCACAAACCATCTTCCTCCAAATACATTTGTAAATGCCATCGTTATCTTCCAAAATCTTGTTCCTCCTTTAGTGGAAACTAGCAGAAATGGATGGATAAAATCAGTGCAGAAAGTCTTTTAGTGGACCATCATGATGAAATTTCTTCATCCTGTATGCCTCCATATCCTTAACAGTAACCTGTAAGACTCAAAACAATAAACATAATAAGTCTTACTAAAAGGGCATTTGAAAGTGCATTGAAAGGACCAGTAAATAGTTAAAGATGAAAAGGGGAAAACAGTTTTTAACTCATCACTCCATCTAAAATTGTACTTCTATTTTATTTAATCTTTATCCTCCCTCTTCTTTTCATCTTCGTGTTAAGGTGGAACACAAAAAATCAAAGCCATACCCCGAGGTACTAGTAAATGTTTACAGACCATACGGAAAAATTGTATAATTTACCCGAATATCTCGAGGGGGAAGCAATGCAGTGGTGCATGGAATGACAATGTATTATTAATAAATACATAAAAAACCCCAAAAATTTGTCAATTTGAGAACACAATACCTTTTTAAGGGAATTAGTAAGACATTTCTTGTAAAGAACAAGATCATCAGGTACATCCGGACCCCAAGTTGCAAGTTTTTTCTCCTCATGGATTTGAGGCTTTTCTGCAATGGAAAGGAAAAATGAATGGAAGGATGTGATGATTAATTAGGAAGTAAAAGTAGAATGCTAACAAAAAAAATGAAAATAATATGCATGAGTAGAATAAATTACAACAAACATTCAATAGTCTCCTTGCGAGTCAAGCTAGCTTTCATGAGATTAGTTGCTACTTCAGCAGCCTCAATTCCTCCTAACCCTATACAATAACTATTTCATATTATCTGCTTACAGCACTTGAAACCCCATTGGTGATATTTCCACGAGGAACCCCAAACAATGGTATGGTTGTTGACAAACACGTCTTCCTTGTACTTACTATTTGGCACATATTTCTCATGAATGAACAATAGACAGCAGAAGAATTAAAGTAGAGCTCAAAGTTAACCATTCTAGTATAATAGTAGCACACAGTTTAAGAATGTTTAGTTATTGCATACTAGTCCCAATATAGGATGTTCAAAGACTAAATATCAGATAAATACTCAATATTTAATGTAAAATAAGTAGGCCAAATTCTTAGGAACATAATCCCATAGTTCTGATTCTAGTGAAGCAAACAAAATTGTATATTTATGATTTTCTCCTGTGCCCATGCTGCTCGATATGTATGAAAAATACATATTGAAAATAAAGTAACAATTAGCTTACTTGTCCCTTAATTATTCGACCTACTCGATCATATTCAACTAGCCTTTTAGTTTGACCCATTAAAAATTCCATTGGAGGCTTATCTTCAGATAGTGCATTTCCATATTTATCCACAATATTCTCCTTTGTTAAGGACTTCAATTTTTCTTTCCTGATTTGGAACTCCTTATACAACAATTCTTCTTGAGATGGAGCTTCCTGTAAGTGAATATCTTGTTGTTTCTAAAAGCCTTCCCATGTGTGTATGTTCATATGCTTGAAATCCTGAGCTTGACCACTACTTCTGAATTGATTATCTCCCTACAAAAATTTATCAAAGTACAAATTAATTCCCTGCAATATTGGGAAAAATAACATTAACTCTTAAAAGTAGCTACACTCTAAGAGAAAGTAACATGTTTTTAACATGGCATATGGCTTACTACGTAGAAATTCCCATTTGGATTAGTGTCTGGTAGAGGTTCCTCTCTCATTGATCGATTTTTGGGATCCTAATGAGTTGAATTTACATCCAAGTTCAGAAGATACTTGGTAGTGTCCTCTCTAATACTCAAGTTTCTGATGCAAATTAAGCAGATTTAAAAAGTTAGCCTAGACTCTAAACAAGGAAAACAAAAAATAAATAGCAAAACATATCATAAAATTTAGTATAGATGTGCTAAAATTAACATTGATACAGAACCATAGCAATTGAGTTGAAATGTAAACCAACCAAAATATACCAGTACTGCCACCTCCAGTTGTATGCACATGATTTTGTACCTTTGTAAAATCCATCTATTCATTGTAATCAACCTTGGCTTCATCCACTTTAAGAGCATATTCATAATCATCATCATTATCATCACTGTCCTCCCTTTCTCCTTTTTCAGTATTATTGTTTTTCTCCTCTAATTTCTTCAACTGCTGCTCTTTCTGATACTTCCTTCTTGCCTCATCCCTAGCTTCATATCTATCTATCACATGAGCATATGTAGCTGGATCATAACCATTCCATCGATCCCGTTTACCATCATAGTCCAACTCAAAGGCCTCTACTTTCTCATTAGGTGCTATTTTCCTATTGGTCCATCTGGGTCCAATTTTACGAGGCCTTTCCATATAGGCCTTGATATCATGTGTCATTGTGCCACAACTGGAGTGAAAATTAGAAAAGAACATTTTTAAACAAGATAAATAAAAATATGAATCATATTTTGATATTGCAGAAAGATACAATTTACATATCTTCTCAATTTTTCATTTAACTAACTGATTTCAAGAATATAATGCCACTTCCCATGTTAGTATAGACAACGATATAAGAGATTGTACATGTTGTAAATAGTCTATAACAGTGTTGGATTGCAACTGGACTTACTTCTTGCATGCACCTTTTCTATATTTATCGGCCTGGAAAAATTTGGCACCTCTATTATACCATTCCTTTGTATAGTTTGGATTTGAATTCCATTTTATTTGATGTTTTAGACTCTAGTTATATAAGAGATCGCAATAAAATTAGAACCCCAATATGAACATGTACCCTCATTATGAACTGAAATTAGAAAAACTCTTCAGATGGAATCAAAAATAATTTACCGGTCTTTCTGCATTAACATACCATAGTGCTAATGACATATACTGAGGGATGTGAGGGTTGATTTATTTTCCATATTCATCAAGCTCTGCTAGTGCAAGTCCATCCTTCCTAGCCTCTTCCAACTCTAATTTCTTTCGATGATCTTCTTTTGATTTAAAGGTTCCTATTACATGAGAAAACATCCTGCCATAAGTACTAATGCATGCATTACTACTTTATAATATGAACTGCGCATTACTTCAAAATACATGGAATAATCACATTATTCCTTGGGAAAACTAAAGAAATGAAAAATGAAAATAATTGTACTGAGTAGTTAGTTGTGTACCAAGCGAAGTGTGGCTTTGATAGCCTCAAAATAAAATGTGGTACTTGCAACTAAATTGTTAGGATTGGGATCCTGCAAGACATTACTTTCACATGTAGTCAATTTATCATTCAGAGACAAGATATTGTAAAAATACATACATAGGACTATACTCACAAGTCCTGGACAAATAGTTATCTAAAGGCTATTGAACAAATTTTCCATTTCGGAAAGTGATAAAAGATTCACACCTATGACCTACATTTAAAACAATCCTTCAAGTTACAGATCACCTAGAGAAACTAACTAAATCCAGTGCAGCCTCAAATCGGCACGAGAAAATTTTGTAGGAGAGACCTCGGCTCAAAATAATAGTAACCAGAAACATTTTGCAGCTCTACTGAACACCTTACCAACCATTATTACAATCCAATATCAACTAATAGAGAGTTATGGATAAATGTTCATGGAACGCGCTTCACAAGTTTCATTGCTCAATGTTCATCTCAACAACTCTGTTCAAGTATATCATGGCATTTTGATAAATTGTAGGAAAGCCTTGTATCATTTGATGCATAAATTATCAAGTTAAAATAAAGACTGATATTGCAAAATTTGAGTCTGTAGGATACACCTTGGTGGTTTTTCCCAGATACGTTTCCATGTTATGTCTTGTGTTGAATGGATGATTAATGTTGTGAATGATTATGTAAATGGTAGTTACTTTCTTTCTGTATAATGCTGGAATATTGCTTATGTGTATCATGTTATACTATAATCAGTAGATAAATATATGGGAAAGTACCGTTGAATTATGGATGTATAGTGGCATGCGTGTCTCTGTCTTAAACCATGACGTAAGTCGCAAATGGTCTGTTAGTAGGAATCAACTGCGCCACATGGGTTGCACTAGTTGTGAGGTTGAGAGCAAGGATACATTGTGCGCAACGACGTATATTTGTGCTCAGTCATGCATGACAGACTCCTCTGTCCAGCCCTCCTATTTACTTTGTTGAGCTCCTTGGATGCGAGCCAAGGGACTATAATCCCTCGACAATCATGGAAACATTGTTTCGACGGTTACCCATCGAAGAGATATATTGGGTGAGACTACTCCTACTTTGCAGGTGTTGCTAATGGGGCTTGCTCTGTCTAGCCGGTATCTCGGGTGTTTTTTGGGTTGACAGGCTGCGCAGAACCTGGGTCATGCGAGTTAGGAAAAGTGGCCAACAAAAGTGTTGTTATTTGTTTGCCACATCCTGGCGCGAGTCAGTCTACAACCTAGCATTAGTGTTGAGCGAGGATCTCTAGAATTGCACTAAGTTGTAACTCCCGGTTAAAGTGTTGAGTATGGGCTCTCGTAAGTGCTAGGGGTTACTAAAAAATAATTTAATAACTTCCGAGTGAAAATGACTCGAGAAAAAAATTGATCTCATCATACTTATTTATAAGTGATTAAATGAAATTTCAAATTTTTGTATTCTCATCAAGTACTGAAGAAATACCACGTTATACGAGGGAAATCCAACATGTAAGGATGTTTGGAGTTTCCTAGCCTAGTAGACCTAACCATTTACCTATTTTTCCCTTATTGAAGAAGTGTCATTAAGTCTAGGGATCATGGTATACACATGGTATATGATGCCCGAATACAAATATTAACAAGTGTTATATTATTATGTATTTTATACATGGGATGTATAAAGAATAAATATAGTAATAATATTAATGATGAAAGAAAGAAAGAAAAAGCTCCATCCATTATTATTTATTATGTAAAGATAATAAAAAGTCCAAAACCTACAAAAGTCTAATTAGGAACTAGTTGAAAGTTCCTAAGTTAAAATATAAAAAATTATGAAAAGTAATTGAAAAGGGTTAAATCAAGAAACCAAGGTTTCTTGATTTAATTGTCCCTTTGACTGAAAAGTATGTCTATAAATACTCAAGATAAGGAAAGGCTCGGGGTTTTGATTTTATCATTTTGGAGGAGTCATTTTTTGCCTGTTTTTCTCTCAAGATAATTCTTGGAGTACATTTTCCTGGTAGGAAAACGCAGAATTGATCTAGACCGGATATACCGGATAGGAAACCCCACCTTAGGAGCTCTAAGCTACTTGCATGTTGGAGTCCAACTCGGGGGGGTCTTGATTAAAACCAGGAACGTGGTAGTTCTGGGTCATGGTTGGGTGGAACATGGTAGTTCCCAAGTAATTTGGTTATCAAAAAACATAGGTCATATTTGTCTTTGAATTGTTAATGCTGGTTATTTGAGTTTGCAGGTTCATCCAATAAAAGAGCTTCAAGTTACAGGTATGAAGCCCTAGATTTCCTATTCCATTTTCCTTGAATAAATGTTGGCTATGTTAGGTAAATAATTACATGGTATTTCCTAAACATATGTGTTTGTTTCTCTATTTAATATCTACTAGGATTTGCAATTCTAAATATTAACCCTAGGATACAGGACATTTTATACATCATATTTATCGAGGGTTTATTCATCAGTTTACTCATGCAAGTTTAATTTATTTATAAATGTTCATCAAGGGTTATGCACCCTAGTTTTAATTCTTCTATAAATTTTACTATTGAAACTGCGTTAAGTCCAAACTAGGTTTTATTTCAAATCTATTACTTATCTTCTCCTTTAGTCTTTATACTTTACCAACATATTACATTTGTTAGCAGAGGCATGTTTTAGGTTTAAATAAACTACTTCCGAGGTAAGTTATATATACCTATAAGTATAAACTTACAACCTAGATAACCTAAGATATTATCTACAAACTGAACTACTATATATATATATAGACTCAACAGTAAACAAATTACAATACTATTTATAAGTATACATTAATAGTTCTAGAATGGAAAAATAAATTAAATAAACTAAGTACATAATATAATTATTTCTAAAAGAAATAAAGGAGTAAAGACCTTCCAAGGTCTAGATATATAAAGACACATTAACTACTAAATCATTACATTAAATAATATCATCATAAACAATGAACATAGTAAGTATCGTGACCATTCTTTGGTCCAAACATCAAATCTTTTGTCACTATTTAAAATCCACAATCTTATAACAAAAATTCACATAATCAAAACATATTCCAAAAGTCAAATAGTCCTATTTATTATCGCTCACGGCAATAGTATAAACACTTAACCAAAACAATACCATAATCATTAATTAATGAACTCAGAGATTACATAAGGTCACAGGAACGAATCCTGTAGACTATCACGCTATTCGCTACATAATATGATGCCCTTCATATTAATAAAAACCCCAACGCAAATATAAATGCAATAATCATTTAATAAACAATACATTCATTCCATATAAACAACTAAAACCCTATAATTACAATGATATACTAGAATCATTTCTTTATACAAACCATATCAAATCTCTACATACTCCAAGTATTTTATACAAGGAAGGACATGAATCAAATGCCTCATCCAACACAAGTAAATAACACCTCTCGCAGCATAAGATTTTACACACAGTCCAATATATAATCATTGAAAAAATGCAGGAGTTATATTATTTACACAGTCACCATTAAAGTATGAAATAGAAACCACATAGTTATGCCAAGGGCTATGGAAGCATTGTAAGAATTGATGCTTCCTAGGCAGAAAAACCCCCAAATAAAACATATGAAGTTACATAAATGAAATGCAGAGTCTACTAGAAGTACCAAGTTTCCCATTTGTTGTTAACAGTACCAGTATTTACAAATCGAAACCTTTCATACATAGGTTCAAAGGAAAACCGAAATGCCAACTACAACAATGATATAACCCAGTCCTACCCACAATGGTGAGAAGTAACAAGCTTCGCTTGTAAAGTAGGCTTACCATGGCCACATTGGCATCTACCTTGAGCTGACAGCAAATATCTGAACCACCCATCCCTCGCTCACCCTATCACCTGCAAATGCAACCAAACACAAGGAGATGAGAAGCATGACAATGAAGGAGCCATGAAACAAACATATAATGCAGTCATGAAACCAAACGAAGCTTACCTTCGTCACCCAGGGCATTTCCTCCTTCACAGCATAGAGCCAATACCACAACCATCAACAAACCCAACAAAATGACCTAACCATTCGTGGAGCCAAGCCCTAAGCTTGGGTTCCCCCAAACCCCAAGAAAGATTAATGGCGCCAGCCTGGTGTTAGATTTTTATCATTTAAGCTAGCATTATCTTAGGATCTTTAACTGAGAAAATAAAAAGCACATCAATCAAACATAAGAGACAATGAACACAAATTTTTTCCTTGGGGAAACCATAAAGGAGAAAACCCTACAACCTCCTCTGAGATAGAATCAACACCAAAAGCAAAACCCCAAAAACACAAAGATGATCTCTCGATAGCAGTAGTCTCTCTCTCTCTTGTCCCAACAACTTCTTCTCTCTCAATTATGTGCTACAACTGAGTGTGAGTTAATGTGCGATAAATAGAGAGTCTCACTCTCTATTTATACTAATTCCCGACTTGACAATAACTCCCTAGGGCCGACTTCTCAAGGAGTGTCTAATAACCCTAGGGCCCCACAACTACGGGGACTTTAACGCTTGATCAATAGGAGGGTTACCCACAATGAATTTACATGACTTGTTTACATTATTGAATATCTTGATAGGAACATCGAGGCATGACATGACTCAAATAAATTACAGACACTTGCTAGAATAAACATCAGGTTACAATACATAAGATAAACAAGTTAATACATTCCGAAGTTGCAATTACATCAACACTCCCTCTTAACTAGGACGGTATTCTCTCGACACAATTTATCAGCAAAAGTCTTATTCTCTGTATCATCTGTATCATCATCGAGATCTCGTCATCTTCATCTTCAAGTCATCTTCATCTGGATCTGGATCATCACCACTAAATCTAGATCATCACTCAATATGGATCATCACCACTGGATCTAGATCATCACTTTATCTGGATCATCACTGCTGGATCATCATCACTAGATCTGGATCATCACTAGGTCATCATCACTGTTGTTATCTCTTGATTCTTCTCTTCATAGGAAGTTCTACAGAGCCAGCCCTTTTTAATGCAGGTTGTAGGCCTAGCCTCCATATAGGTCTTCTTCAGCGCTTATATCTGACCCTAATTCAGAATGGCCTGCCCAACACTTACATCTGACCATGAGTGGAACACATCCAACACCATGTCAGAAAGGCATGCCCAACACTCACATCTGACCATGGGAGGAACACATCCAAGAACTATGTCAGAAAGGCCCAACACTTACATTCACCAGCATGACATGACACACATACTATCAGCTGTGAAAAGGAAGTGCATTTACAATCACTAGCATGGTAGGACACACCTACTACCATATGTGAAAAGGCACAACACTCACAACCACCAGCATGATAGGACACACCTACTATCATTTGTGGAAAGGCTCAACACTTACAACCACCAACATGATAGGACACACCTACTATCATCTGTGAAAAGGCTCTACACTTACATCTGATCATGTGGGAACCAATACCACTGTCACATCAGAATGGATCTCATCCCTAGGCTGAGGATTCCTGGTAACTTACCAAGTGCCTCCATTCTTTTAGAGAATGGCCTTCAACATTTATATATGATCATGTGGGAACACATCCCTCAATCACATCAGAATGGCCCTCAGCTCTAGGATGATTATTCCTAGTAACTGAATAGGTACCTCCATTCAGAATGGCATTCACCACTTATATATGATCATGTGGGAACATATCCCTCAATCACATCAGAATCGCCCATAGCTCTAGGATGAGTATTCCTAGTAACTAACTAGGTGCCTCCATTCATATAATGGAATTCAACGCTTATATCTGATCATGTGAGAACACATATCTCAGTCACCTCAGAATTGCCTAGCACTCACATCTGACCATGGAAGGAACCAATCCTCTCACCATGATAGAATGGCTCAGCCCTTACATCTAACCATGGAAGGAACCAGTCCTCTCACTATGTTAGAATGGCTCATGGACTCATCACTTCCCCTTGGAGGGAACCTTGATATGGATAACAATAAGATTCTCCCTAAAGTACTCAAACTTCACTCTGTCCAATGGCTTAGTCAACACATCAGCTATATGTTCATCTGTCACAACATACTAAAGCTTCACTACTTCTCTATGCACCATATCCCTGATATAGTAATATTTGATCTCGATATGCTTTGACTTGTCATGGAACATCGAGTTCTTAGACAACTTCACACGAATTTGGTTGTCAAAATATATAGAAGTAGAATCCAACTGGAGATCAAATAAATTAGACAGTAGATTCCTCACCCATTCTGCCTCACAATGAGCTGAACAAGCTACAACATACTCTAATTCAGCTGTACTCAGTGCCATGCAATACTATTTCCTGCTAAACTAAGAGATCACACCTAATCCCATACTGAAGTAGCACCCTAAAGTGCTCTTCCTATTGATGGCACTTCCTGCCCAATCTAAATTAACATAACCTTCCAGGTTAATATTCTGATTCACCTCATACTTGAGTCCATAATCAACTGTACCCCTCAGGTACCTCATAATATGCTTTGCAGCAATCAAGTGAACATGTCTCGGATCTGTCACGAACTGGCTCAAGGTGTTCACAGCAAAGCAAATATCTGGTCTCGTATTTGTCAGGTACATCAAGGACCTAATCATTTGACGATACATCATAGCATCAACATCTTCTGATGAAGCATCACTCAATAGCTTCAGGTTTGATGCCATAGGTGTGGTCATGGCCTTGCAATCCATCATCCTGAATCTCTTTAGGATCTCTACCGCATACTTCCATTGTCCTATGGAAATTCCATCTACATTCTTCCACACCTCCATGCCTAGAAAATAGTGCATCATGCCCAAGTCCTTCATTTCAAACTCGACAGCAAGCTTCCTCTTCGTGTCAGCAATCAACCCATCCATACCTGTTACAAACAGATCATCTACATATAGTAGGAGTATCACTGGGTTACCATCTTCAACCTTGTCGTAAAGGTTGCAATCTGCTTTACCCTTGGTAAATCCCAAACTAGATCGAAAACTGTCAATTTTGTTGTACCATGTCCTGGGTTTCTCTTTCAAACCATACAGGGCTTTCTTTAATTTACACACATGACTCTCCCTGTCATGTGTCTAAAAACCGCATGGCGTCTCCACATACACTTCCTCTTCCACTACACCATTCAAGAAAGCAGTCTTAACATCCATCTGGTGTATCTTCCATTTCATCATTGCAGGCAGAGCAAGTACTGATCTGATGGAGGTGTATCTAGCTACATGTGCAAAATTTTCTTCATAATCTATTCCTTCTTTCTGGGAGAAGCCACGAGCCACAAATCTTGCTTTCAATTTTTCGATGCTACCATCTGTAGCATGATTGATCATGTAGATCCATTTGGAAATTACAACAGAATTCCCTTTTCATCTTGGGACAATACCCTAGACATCATTCTTCATGATCGATTGATACTCTTCGATCATAGCATCCTTCCATTCTTTCATTTCTGTCGAATCTTCATAGTTGGAAGGTTATTTATCGATGAATTCGGGTAGGAAGGCTACATAACTGGAGCATGACCTAGTTATTTTCCTTTCTCTATGATTTTCTTCTGGAGCCCCATATCTTTCTGCACCTTGGATAGCTTCTCTTACCCATGCAGGTTTCCTCTTGTGAGGATTCTTCTCCTAAGGTGGATCTACAGGTTCTTGAGGTTCTTCTAATTCTCGATCTTCTTCTTCAATTTCTTCGTTCATGGTTGTGTCATGAATTTTGGGTACTTCTGTTTCTTCAATTTCTTCAGCAGGTCTCTTTCTGGATTTGTTGTAAGCTGAGTCTTCGTCAAATGTTACATCCCTGCTGATGTCGATCTTCTTGAATGCTGATGTCGATCTTCTTGAATCCTGATGTCAATATTCTTGAATGTTGATGTCGATATTCTACCGAGTCATGGATCAAGGCTTGTTCTGGATGGCCCTTCAATTTGTATAGACTTCCCTCTTATTCCCCAATTAATACTACATCATTAATAGTCTTCCCCTTTGGCCACATGAGAACTTGGCCATCTACAAATGCAACCCTCATGGATTTTGCATTTAATGAAGATATGGAGAGGAGGTTCTTCTTTATTCCTGGTATAAACAATACATCCTTCATATTTATAGAGTTTCCAGAATCTAGCTTATAGGAGGATTCCCCACTACCCTTTATTAGATACTGGTAGCCATCTCCAAGTTTCACCTTGTGGGGTTATTCATGTTCTGATAGTTTCACAAAGGATTCTTTGAATATTGTCATATGTTTGGAAGCCCATTGTCTATAAGCCAATCATTGCTTCCATGTGTGATGTTTCTCGTGAGAGTGGAAATCAAAACATATTCTTCATCACTTGAAGAATCATCACTTTCTTGTATGATTCTCTTTGTGGAAGGTTCATCATCCTCTGTAGCATGAGCATGATGTATTCTCTTGTTGCCCTTCTTCTTGTGAGAGACATTTTTGTTTCTAGGACATTCTCTAGCATAGTGTCCTTTCTCGTCACATGTATAACATCTGATTTTAGACAAATCTCTTCTAGTGTTATCTTTCTGGTGGAAGTGCTTACCTTTGGGGTGATGAGAACATCTTCTGCTTTTCTTGGAGTGTACTGTGAGATATTGATCTTCACTTTCCATCTTTTCTTCTTGAGCTACTATCTGAGCTTCTTCTTGTGATCATTCTTCCCACAATCTACTGAAATTGACTAGCTTCTTTCTGGCATAGATCCCATGAATAAAGGAGTCCCATGATCTAGGGATACCATTCAAGGTAGTCATCACAGTTTCTGCATTCTCTACTTATTCATCTACCACTTCTAGCTATTCCTTGATCTGAGATACCCTTGTAAAGTAATACTGGATGGTTTCCACATTCCGGATCTTTACATTCTTCAATTGGTTTCTTTGAGTCATATTCTGATTTATGTTCTTTCCTTCAAACAGTTTGATCAGGGCATCAAACATAGCTTTCGGTGTCTTTAGGGAGCACACCTGTGGTATGAGGTGATGCTTGATTGAATCAGCAACAATCCTCTTAGCCATGACCAACTTATTTTTTGTAATGCCTTAGCCTCATCTCCCTCTGGGACTAGAACCTCTTCATTGATGTAAGAGTCCAACTCATTTTCTTCTAGGACGAGGGAAATCCTATACTTCCAGGCTCAGAAGTTACCATCTCCCTCAATATTTTCATCAAGATTGGTATGATGAGACATATTTAACTGAGAAGCTCAAATGGAAATACAAAATATTTAGATCTTACCAGCTTAAGATGTTGGAACTGGATATGGAGTTGGATTTCTACAGAGCTGGTTCAGGAGCAGATTACGGTTTGACTTTCCCAAAGTTCTATCCAGCCAAAAACTTTGATCTTGATTTCTAAACTTCAATTTTGAGGAGGAGATCACTCTAGGCCTGGGCTCACTCAAAAATTCCACTTCTGTGGAAAGCCCCAATTTCTGGTAGTAGTGTCGGGTCAAAAACTAAAAATGCTCAGAATCAGATTATGCTTCGATAGAAAGATGTGCCCTAGAAAGGAGAGTTAGTCCAACACTCTTTTGCTGAAAATCTGTGGAGAGAGATTCAAAAAGAAGGAAGCTGTATATTCCGTAGCTACATACTGTTTTCTTATCAGGTTAGCTCTGATACAATGTTGGATATTTATCATTCAAGCTAGCATTATCTTAGGATCTTTAACTGAGAGAATAACAAGCACAACAATCAAATATAAGAGACAATGAACAAAACGTTTTTCCTCGTGGAAACCATAAAGGAGAAAACCTTGCAACTTCCTCTAAGATAGAATCAACAACAAAAGAAAAACCCCAAAAATAGTAAGATGATCTCCCGACAGCAGTACTCTCTCTCTCTCTCTTGTCCTAGAAACTTCTTCTTTCTCAGTTATGCACTACAACTGAGTGTGAGTGAATGTGTGATAAATAGAGAGGCTCATTGTCTATTTATACTAATTCTTGACTTGACAATAACTCACTATGGCCGACTTCTCCAGGAGAGAATAATAACCCTAGGGCCCCACAACTACGAGGACTTTAACCCTTGATCAATAGGACGGTTACCCACAATGAATTTACATGACTTGTTTACATTATTGAATCTCCTGATAGGAACATCGGGGCATGACATGACTCAAATACATTGTAGACACTTCCTGGAATAAACATCAGGGTACAATACATAAGATATACAAGTGAATACATTGTGATGTTACAATTACATCAACACCTGGTGGCAACTAACAAACCAAAACCCACTATTCCATAGTTTCCATTCGAAACATTAATGTTGGTTTCCATTTCATGCAGGGTCTTAAACCCCATTGAATAATTTTCAAACTATATATTATAACTCGCCACCTCAACATTTAAAACAAGGTATGGTATAATGTCTAGTCTATCTAACGAATAGTGTAATGTTTAGTCCATAGATTATATACACTAACCCAAAGTCATAACATATGACATGTATCATTTAGACCTTAGGCTTAAGCCTTATTATAATTCATTTTCCCTAAGCTTAATGCTTAGTTACCATGGCATATGAAATATGCCATGGTATCATTGCTAGGAATAAAATCCAGGTTTGATCTTTAGCCAATTTTACAACCTTCCACGAAATAAATAAGAAATATGTCAATGCTTATAATAACATAAACAGGAAATATAAATACAATGAATGATAGTTATCACATAGTTAATGTATCTAGGTTAGATAATTAATAAAAGAGAAATTACCTTGCTATCAATATGAGTCCATAAGGAAGCATAATAACAAACAATAGGTATGTTAATGATCACAATATTTAGCTCTCTTTAAATCTCCATCGCTAAGTATAATCTTCATACAAAATAAAAGAGGTGCCTTAGTTCAACAGAACTAAGTAAGCATGCTACTCAAGAGAACACTTTACCTCATAGTAATGTCACATGGGAGAATGACGCCTGCCACTCCACCCACCTTGTTTCCAAAAAAAAAGCAAAGTTAGGACTTCATAAATAACTAGTAATTATATGCAGAATCGGACAAAGCATGTAATCAAAGTAATGACACAAACCCATCAATGTATAACCATAAGAACAAAGTATTAATCCGCATTACAACATCTCAATTAAAACACAACAATAAGTATAATTGAAAGAAACATGATAGAACGTAAGAACAACTTATGACCAAATAGTGGTACAACTAGTGTACGTTATATTTCGCAAGTATAATAATGTTCCGTATAGGTAGTTTTTACTAGCCTGATAAAAAAAAAAAATCAATTTTTTGGGACATTACAAGTGGTATCAGAGCCCAGTTTCACTACTAAGAGACCTATGGGCGCATCAAGCATTTACTGCAAAGAAAATAAAGTATGTTATTAATTGTGTTACTAACAGAAAATTTTCCTGTATTTATAATTTTGAAATTACAGGAAACTTTTACCGAACAGTTCAGTTTATGAATATCGAGGAAGATAACAGTCGGCAAGGAAAGATGAACACCCCCACCCCAGAAGAAGAACTGATGGTGGAGCTAAATTCTGATATTTTAAAGACTATATGTAGTCTTCAAGAAGAATTTCAAAATCTCAGAAAAGATAGTCTGAATGAAATAAAAGAACAATAATCTATAAATGAAGCATTACTGGGAAATATGATGGGCAAAATCCTACAGGGTAAACCTACTCGGTCCACAAACAACTCCAAAAGAGAGTCGTACCATAAACGGGCAATATGCCCAAGAAAAGAAGAAAAAGAGGAACGTACCCCTGAAGCACCGAAAGGAGATCATCACAGTCCTTCTAGTGATGATTTTGTTTCTCTCTGAAGAAAGAAACAAAGAAGCAATGACAGTATTCAGGGGAAGTTTACAAAAATAAGAGCCCCGACCTATGAAGGTTAATTAAACACTAGGGAGAAGGTTGAAGAGTAGCTGATGGGTATGAGAAAATATTTCCAGGTTCATAACTACCCAAGTGAGATGAAGGCTCATCTTTACATCTATAACTTGAATGACAAGGCAGCAAGGTGGTAGAGATATTTAAAACACACCAAGAAATATGAGCTAAGAGAAATATGCTTGGATAAATTCTGAAAAAGTTTCTAAGAGAAATATATGCCGGAAAGGTTCTTTGATAGAAAGGTAAAATAGTTTCACGAACTATGTATGGGATCCCTGACTATGGATGCTTTTATTAACAGATTTATAGATCTGTTACATTATGTACCATAGATTAAGGATGAAAAGATAAAGATACAACATTTTTTATGATGTCTTCCTCCCAATTTTTGGGAAAGGATTGATTTCAACATTCCAAAAACTTTGGATACCAAACTGCACAAAGATAGGTTCTATTATGAGCATGGATAGCTATGGAAAGATAACATGAACCAAAACAGAGACAATTCTAAGAAATTTTCTGATAACCACAAACCTGGTTCTAACCCACAGCCATACAGAAAGAATAATAACATCTTTCAAGTGAACAAGAACTTCAATAAATTGGGTAGGAAGCCTTATGTGCCAGCTCCTAATGTTAACAAACCAGTAGCAAGTGGAGCCAACGCTACCCCACTACAGATCAAGTGCTGGAAATGCAATGGGCCTCATTATGCCTGAGATTGTAAGAACATGACCAATGGGGTCTTGCACAACTTACAAGAAGAACCAACTATTGAGGACATAGCTGGAACACCATGGATTTATGCAGTATTGGATGGCTTACAGGAAGATCATCAAGCTACAATGGTTGATATAGAAGGTAAGATATTGAACACTTCTATTTCAATACTTATTGTCGGAGCTATGTTCACCTAAAATTGTTGATGAATGAAAACTAGGCAAAGTAAAACATGCTAAATCTTAGCTAGTTCAATTAGCCACAGGTACGAAATGGAAAGTTTCAAAAATTGTTAAAGAATGTGAGGTAAACTTGAATGGTTTTCCAATGAAAGTAAACCTGAACATCCTACCTTTAGGATCATAGGATATACTTATCACCATGGACTGATTGGAATAACACCATGTCATGCTGAATTGCTTACACAAGTCAATCTTGTGTAGTGATGGCCAAGGGAACCAAGTAAAGGTTCAAGGCATTCCAAAGAAAGTTTTCGTAAGACAAATATCTGCCTTACAAGCAAAGAAATGCGTTAGGAAAGGATGCAAATTGTTTGCAGTAAACATTCAAGAACTAGACTTTGAAAGAGAACAATGCATAGAATAATTCCCAGTTCTTAAATAATTCAAGGATTTGTTTCCCAAGGAAATCCCGGGATTACCTCTGAAATGAGACCTAGACATTTCCATCGAATTGACTCCAAGATCAGTTTCGGCTTCCAAAGCCCCTTACTATCTGAGTGCAACTAAGTTGGTAGAACTCAAACTACAATTGTAGGAGTTAATAGAGAAAGGGTATATCTGACCCAGTGTGTCTCCTTGGGGATCACCGATTTTGTTCGTAAAGAAGAAATATGGTACGATTCAGATGTGCATCCATTACCGTTAGTTGAACAAAATGACTATCAAGAACCAATACCCACTCCCTAAGGTCGATAACTTGTTCGATCAAGTGAGAGGAGCTAGAATCTTTTCAAAGATTGACCTGTGATCCAGGTACCATTAGGTATGGATTCGTGATGAGTATATTCACAAAACCACCTTTCGTACAAGGTACCAACACTATGAGTTTGTAGTGATGTCATTCAGGTTGACCAATGCACCTACGAAATTTATGTGTATGATGAACAACATATTTAGTAGGTATCTGGATACGTTTGTTTTGGTATTTATAGACGACATATTGGTTTATCCCAAGAATAAATAATAACACGAAGACAACCTTCGCATAGTACTACAAGTGTTGAGAGAACACCAGCTTTACGCTATGTTTAGTAAATGTGTTTTTTACAAACCACAGATACGGTGCTTAGGTCACATTATCTCCGAGATAGGGATAACTGTGGACCCAAAAAATATTGAAGTCGAAAAGGATTGGCATACCCCTACTAGTGTGACTGACATTAGGGCCTTTTTGGGATTAGCTAGATATTATTGAAAGTTCATTAAGAACTTCTCGAGGATCACTTTCCCCATGACCGCTTTGCAGAAGAAAGCAAGTAAGTTCATATGGACCGCTAAGTGCGAAAAAAGTTTTCAAACGCTTAAGAAGATTTTGATGATCGCACCGATGTTACGAATTGTGGATCTTGATGGGGATTTCATTGTTTTCATGGATGCAAGAAAGGAAGAAATTGGATGAGTCCTCTTGCAGAACGACCACACGATCTGTTATGAATCGTGGAAGTTAAAATAGCATGAGAAGAATTACCCTATGCACAATCTTGAGTTAGCTGCCATCATCCATGATTTGAGGATGTGAAGGCACTACCTCATGGGAAGGAAGTTCCTTCTGAAGATAGAAAATATGAGTCTAAAATATTTATTCAATCAACCAGATCTGAATGCAAGGCAAGTTAGGTGGTTGGCTTTCCTTAGTGAGTACCATTTCAAGCTAAATCACATTAAGGGAAAAGATAATAAGGTTGCCAATGCTTTGAGCCGACATCCTCATATGATATATGAGGTTCCTTAGAATCAAACCGATGCATTTTGGCATGAGAGGATTAGAGTGGCCAACAAAGTTGACCCCTTCTATGTGGATATCCTCAAGAAATTCCAGGAGGACAAGTTGTATCAACAACAAAAATAATACAAGGTAGATGAATCTAGACTGCTATGGTCGAAGGATTGTTTGTATGTTCCAGAATGAGGGGACATTTGGTTAAGAATCCTCATGGAATTTCATCGGGCACCCTACTCCGGGCACCCGAGATATCAAAAGATCATGTTTGCTGTCAAGAGACACTTTTTCTGGCATAATTTAAAGGCTGACATTGCGATGTTCATCGTGAAATGTCAAGAATTTCAGCTATTCAAAGCTAGGAATCAGCATCCTACAGGATTGCTGCACCCGTTAACCATTCCGGAACAGAAGTGGGAGGTCATTAGTATGGATTTCGTCACCGGTTTACCAAAAAGTAGGAAGAAACATGACTCTATTTTTGTATTCATCAACAAGTTGTCAAAAGAAGCACACTTCATTCCTATGAAGTCGACCTACAAGGCAGTGAACATTGTTTATATCTTCTTGAAGGGGATATTTAGATTGCATAGGATACCCAATTTAATTATCTCGGATCAAGATGTTAAGTTTATAGGAAACTTTTGGCGATGTTTGTTCTCCGGATTTGAGACGTAGTTGAACTTTAGCACTACATATGACCCGCAAATAGATGGGAAAATAGAAAGAGTAAACCACATTGTTGAGGACATGCTTAGGATGTATTTCATGAACAACCCCTCGAAGTGGGAGAATTACCTGCATCTCACAGAGTTTGCGTATAACAATGGTTATCAGACTTCTAGCAAGATGAGTCCCTTTGAGGTACTCTATGGACGAAAGTGTAGAACACCAGTTACTTGGGATATCCAGGTGGATTGACTCATGTTAGGGCCTAATTTGTTGATGTACTTGGAACAGTTGGTTACCAATGTCCAGGTGAACCTTAAAGAAGCACAAGACCACCAGAAAGGTTACGTGGATCGGAAAAGAAAAGATGAAGTATTTCAAATAGGTGATCATGTTTACTTGAAAGTAAAATCCAAACGAGATTCGTTGAGGTTCGGTAGGTGTGGTCAGTTAGCACCTAGATTTTGTGGACCTTTTGAAATAATAGACAAGAAAGGGCTAGTGGCATATGAACTAGAACTACCTGCGCATGTAAGAGTCCATAATGTTTTCCATGCATCTTTGTTAAAGAAATATGTTTATGATACTAAACATGTTGTTGATTGGTCTCTATTATAGGTGGAACCTGAAGGGATCTTTTCCCCTGAGCCTATTCATATATTGGACAAGAGAGAGGTATAGCTTCAGAAGTGCACCATAGTCCAGTTAAAAGTGAAATGGAAGCACTTTGAGGCAGATGAGGCTAATTGGGAGAATGAAGCCACCATGAGAAAGGCTTACCCCACCTTGTTTCATGATGACATTCTGATTCCCTAGAACACTAGGGATGGTGTTTTTCTAAG